>JAKSZP010005753.1:0-68469 GCA_022478985.1 Massospora cicadina | reverse complement strand
TTTCTTCCCAAATACCATTGACTGTCCAGGAGGAAGAGGCTTTATATGTGTGGGTGAAGGAGCAGTTGGCCATAGGTGCCAGCTTTCAGCGTGCCTCCCCTGTCTGCTCCCCACTTCTCTTTGTGGAGAAGGCTGATGGAACTTTACACCCTTGTGTCAATTATTGAAATATAAACAATGCGACTGTACCTGACCTTCATCTCATCCCTTTAGATTCCCAGATTGCACGTTATGTAGAAAAGGCAAAAAATTTCTCCAAGTTGGATTGCCTCAATGCATTCAAACAAATCCGGATAAAGAAGGGCCAGGAGTGGTTAACTGCACTCTGCACCAGAAAAGGAATTTTCCAGTTCTGGGTCATGCCCTTTGGGCTTAAGAATGCCCCTGCCATCTTTCAACGCCGCATTGATGCTGCGTTGGGGACTTGTTGGGGGTATGCGCGGTTGCCTACATGGATAATATCCTGGTGTTTTCCCCCGATCAGGAGTCACATGCAGTACACCTTTGACAAGTGGTGGAGAGATTGAGGGCCTCTCGCCTTACACTCAAGATTAGTAAATGGTAATTCTTTAAGTCCCAGGTTACTTTTCTGGGCAACGTCGTTTTTGGACAAGGCCATATGAGAACTCCAGACAAAGAGAAGGCTATTCTTGAGTGGCCCACCCCCACCTCAGTCAAGGAATTGAGGAGCTTTTTAGGGACGTGTATGTTCCTCAAAAAGCTCACGCCCAATCTCTCCAAGGTGGCAGCACCCTTATATAAGGCCAGCGGAGCCAAGGTGCTTCAGTGGTCCCCCATTTTGGAGGATACTTTCCAAGCGGTGAAGTGCACCCTGTTAAACACATCCATCCTTCGCCATGTTGACCCTGCCAAGGTTTTCATTGTGTCTTCAGATGTTTCTAACTTGCCAACGTGGCTGCCCTGTTACAGGAGGGTGAAGATGAGTCTGAGCATCCAGTGGGATATTTTTCTAAGAAAATGTCTCTGCATGAGTTTAACTACGCCGTATATGACAAGGAGTTATTAGCAGTGGTGGAGGCGCTGATTTATTGCCGTCACCCCTTAAATGGCTCCTCCCAACCATTCTGGGTACACACAGACCATTGAGCTTTGTTGTACTACCGTGCTCCTCATGTCCTAACACTACATCAGACCTGTTGGCATGAGACCCTTGCCCAATTTGCATTTTTCTATGAGTTCACCAAGGGCAAAAAAATGGTTTGTTTGATGCTTTAAGCCACAACCCTTCTTTGGCTCCCAATCCAAAGGAGGTAGAAATTCACAACACCCGGTTGATGATTCCACCGAGTATGATTCTACCTCAACTTTTGATTCCATGGCCCATACGCCAGTGCTCGCACCCCTGGAAAATGCTGCAGAATATAGTATGTTCAGAAAGCTAGTTCTTTCACAGCCGTTATCAGCCAAATATACTGTTGTTCTCGCTAAGAGCTCCCTGAATCAGGAGGACTTATCCAAGGGTTATCACGTTAAGAATGAGATGGTCTGGTTTCAAGGGTGCCTATGGGTTACTGCTGGACAACTACGCCTGGAGATCATCCGGGACCATCATGACGGAATCACTGTTGGTCATCCTTGGAATTTAAAGACATTGGAGTTGATATGACGCACTTACAATTGGAAGGGCTTGCCTGCTCAGGTGGGGCGGTACTGTAAAGAGTGCCTGATCTGAAATCTAATGAAACTCAATCAGCAACCTTTAGCAGGGTTGCTGGTACCAGTTTAAAAGGCTGAAGGGCCCTGGACTTCCCTATCAGTGGATTTCATTGTGGAGTTACCCGTTTCAGATGGGTTTGATGCCATCATGGTGGTGGTGGACCGCTTTACAAAGTTCGTCAACTTTATTCCCTGCAGAATGACCATAACTACTGCTGAAATGGACAGGCTCTTCGTCGCCCATGTATTTGCGCTTCATGGGGTTCCTCAAGAAATCATTAGTGACTGGGGACCCCAGTTCACCTCCGTCTTTTGGGAAGAGTTGTGTAAAACTCTTCAGATTTGCCCCTGCCATTCGACTGCCTATCACCCCTCAATCAGATGGGTAGACCGATTGAGTGGACTAGTGCTTGGAACCATTTCTGTGTTGTTACACCGCCGCAGACCATTCAGATTGGGTTCCTCACCTTCCCATGGCCCAGTTTAGCTACAACAACACTTTGCATTCATCAATTGGTTGTTCACCTTTTTTGCTAACCTTGGCTTTAACCCTGCTTTTAACATGGAGTCCAGCTGTGGATCCAAAGTGGAAACGGTGGTGGACTTTGATAAGACCCTCAAGAAGGTCCATCAGGGGGTGTCCACAAGTTTGGAGGCGGATATGCTAGTTTATAAGGAGAACGCCAATGGAAAGCGCTGAGTGGGTCTAGCGTACAAGGAAGGGAATCTCATGATGCTTGATGCTTGCAACATCCCTATCAAGCAGCCATTCAAAAAGCTGGGTTTGAAGAGGATTGGTCCTTAACGTGTAGTTAGAAAGGTGGGTCATGCCTCATACCAGTTGGATCTACCTCCACGTCCCGGATATTCTCTTCTTTCATGAGAGCAAATTGACATTGTTCAAGGGCCCCCCACCTGCAACTTCCAAGGCTTATCTTGTGCATGGGGCACCAGAATGGGAAGTGGAGGAAATAAACGCCTCCCGCCAGGTTAAGTGACATCTTGAGTACCTGGTATCCTGAAAGGGGTTTATGCAGCTGAGAACAGTTGGGTGCCAGCACAGGATTGTGTAAATGCCCAAGACCTGATCGAATCAATCCATAATTGTTTCCCTGAGGCTGCAGGATCTAAGCCTAAGCCGGCCGTTGCTGATATGAAGTTGCCACCAGCACATAAGAACTTCTCCTTAGCGAATGCCCCTGGAAGGGGGGTGGAGCCCAAGAAGGAGGAGAGGATAATGTTATGGTTGGATGACTTAATAGTGGGAACTAATGCCAAAGATAAGATTGGGCGACAGGAGGCCCAGAAGGTGAAACTTCAGGCTCCCCCTGACCTGAAACACACCTTAGACCAACGCTGGGTGCAAGCAAAGCATGCCCAGGTTGGTACTAATGGGGTGCAAAATTCCCAGCCCCTTATCTCAGCCCAGGTACTGAAGCAAACAATCTATGTAACAAAATAAAGATGGTTCAATTAGGTTAATTGAAGAACGAGGGTTCAAATCTCATTTGAGTTACAAAATCTTGAGCTTGGGAAATACATCTTCAATCGATCACTCGAGTGAAGGCACTTTTAGTGTATTTTACAAAAATGGATGGAAGCGTTTTTTTATTAGAATGCCAAGGCTTGGGCACACTTCCGCAGAACCCTAATTCCCCTGATCCACTTTAAATATGTTTTTGCAACTAACATTCCCTGTTGGTCAACATCTTAAAAATAGATTTATCCGCTATTCTACGTTTTATTTATGGTTCCTTGGGAGAACTTGGTGGTGGACCTCTTTGAGGAGGTCTCCAACTATGTGGGCCACTTCCTCCTATCACAATTTACCAAAATCCCAGGTACTCCCCTGGGCCGCTCAGGTCCCCTCCAGATCGAAGCACCCAAGCCTACTGGCACCGAGTTACACTTGATTATGGACTCCCCTCTGGGGTCCACTCAAGCGGTGCTGTTTCTCGCTTACCTGGTACTATATGTCACTCTCTACACCCTTACCTTGTGTACCTTTTGCATAGGCACCATTTGAGGTGCCTTGTTTCCCATTCTCCTAACGGCTAGTTCCCTAGCAGTGTGGGTTTGCATTCCACATCACCTTGCTGGGAACGAGAGAGTTACAGACACTCTCATGACGCTAATGGTCCATCACAAGATGATGGGTTTCCAGATTTACACTATACTATCTTTTTTGACCAAAAAAAATCCATCCTCCAGGAACATGAACCAGGGTGTAGTTCTTGTGTCTTTTGGGGAGTTTGATGTCCAAGAAAACAGAAATTTTTTTAGGTGGATAGGGGACTCAGGGTGTAAATCATGAATTCAGCCACAAACTCCTTACAATTCTCACAGTCTCTTGCGCTTACCTAGATATTTTCATAAGCAGGGTAGCCTTTCCATGCGACAAGGTACTGGACAGACCTCCTGTGTTTCCTTGAGACCAGTATCGCCTCAGCTTCTGACTCTTGAGAGTCCCCCACAATGATTTTCTCTAGGGTAGTATGTCGGCTTTCTACCAAAAATGGGATAATTGGGAATGTGGAATAAATCATATAGCTTTCCAATGAGCGGAATTTTCGATGTGGTATGCATATTACCCGCACTTTTTCCACTTCAAAAGGCTCGGGGCGCGTGCTAGCCAACTTCAATGAGAGAATATCCATATTCAAGTGGCGTATCAAGCATAACAAATGAGCCTTCTTCAAAGTTGTGCCCTGGAAGTTGCTTCTTAACAGTAAGCTTCTTATAAACTCCAACAACTTTAGATAAGTGTTCTTGAACAAGTTTCTGGGCACTTAAATCCTGGAGATGCAGTCCTCCACTTCAGAAAACACAGAGGTAAGGCGTGTCCCAATTTGGAAATAAGGATTTTAAACCATAGTGGCCTCAAATGGGGAAAATCCAGTGTAATAGAGTAGCGTGTTGTTGTAAGCGAATTGTGCCAGAGGGAGGTCCATAGCTGAGGTATCCTTAAAGGCTGAGGAATAACAATGCAAGTATGTTTTAGGGTTTGGTTAACTCTCTATGTTTGCCCATCTGATTGTGGGTGATATGCCATAGAAAGGCAGGTCTTAATACTAAGATGTCCCATTAAGGCATCCAAAAACCTTGTTGTAATTTGAGGGCCCCAATCACTCTCAATTTCCATTGGGAGTCCAAACATGGAGAACACATGCGTGATAAAGAGAGCTGCAGTACATGATGATTTTATGATTGTGTTACATGGGATTAACAGTGCAAATTTGGTGAACCTAACTATAATCACCATTATGGTATCAAATCCTTTAGAAATGGGAAGTTCCACAATGAAGTTCACTGATGCAAATGTCTAAAGGTCTACAGCTTGTTGCAGTGGGCGGAGAATGCCCTTTTTTGTATGGTCAGTTTTCGGAGAAAAACGCAGGTATTATAGCTTGCTCCCCAACTTGGGATGTCTTTAGAGAGTCCAGTTCAATTGTAGGTTCTTTGACTAGCTCTGAAAACTTCTTTGTATAAGGATGGCCTAATGTGGGTGGAGCATGGTGTTCTTGAAAGACCTGCGCGCACAATGTGGGTTGACCCAAATACTATCTTAAAAGAAGACTATACCATCTTTTAAAGCATATAGGGGACGTTTGCGCTTCCTAGTCTCCAGGCCATTCACCAACTCTAGCCCCTCAGAGCAACATAACTGACATGTTAAAATGCGTTCACACATGAGTGTCTCTGGGGCCAGATCAGCATATGATACTGTAACTGGAGCCAGAGTGAGAGTCATTGAGGAGGGCACCATTTTGGTGAACACAGGTCATACTCTGGACCTGGAGCCATGGCAGGGTTGCTGCTCAACATAACAGGCAGAACGTTAGGCGCCCTTTTATAATTCGTACTTAAAGTGAAAACTGCAAAGATACCTGTAGGTATGTGCCTGGTGATAGGCCAGATTCTGGGGTTTGTGATAGTACAACAAGGATTTGTGGTCAGTGCGTACAGTGATTTCATGACGTGCCCCTTGGAGGAGATATATCTAATGGTTAATCGACTATGACACTGCTGTCAACTAAATAATTAAATCACTCAGGCTTATTTTGTGGAGGTGAATCTCTTGAGTAGTACGTCACAGAATGTCCTGTCCCTTCATGCTCTTGTAAGAGTACTGCTCCAACCGCAACTGTGGATGCATCACAAGACACAATGAATGGCTTGGATGTGACAGCATGACTCAATACTTAAGCTGACAGGAATTTTTCTCTGATTACTCAAAAGCTTGTGGCAATCATCTGTATAATTAAAAGGAACACTCTTCCTTGTCAGTGAATGGAGGCTCGCGGCCACTGGGAAAGGGCTGAGGAGAATTATTTAATGAAAAACACAAAATTGAGGAAGCTACAGAGCTGCTTTTGAGTGGTGGGGGTTGGTCAGGACTGGATGGCCTCCAAGTTACATGGGGAACAGCATATCCATACTTAAGGACGATTTTTTCAAGAAGATGACTTCCTTATGAGAAGAAATTTTATTTGGATGGCTTAACTAAGAGACCTGCTTTGATGAGGGCTCCTATCATGGCCTCTAAGTCCTTGGCATGATGTTCATATGTGGGAAGTGAATTAATATGTTGTCAATGTAAGTGACAGCGCAAGTAAACCTTATGTCACCAGGGACATTGTTGGGATCATGGATTTTTACCACGTATCCCTTGATTTTTTGTGTCCAGAGGACCCAAAGCTTGAGGGTGTTGGATACTACCTTTACGCTTCTTCTGGTCAATAAGTCTTATACCTGATACTTAGTCTGGTTAGGCAATTCCAAAAAATAAACTAATTTTATCTTAAAATTGAGAAAAGAAGAAAGGCATAAAGTTTATTAGTTCAATACTAGCTTATTAACGGTATTTGAAGAGGTGTCTTGAGAAAATCTAAACAGTCCAAGCTTAGATCTAAAATAAATAAATCAGGGATTCGGTTGCAGCCCATTTATCTTGGTTGAATTTCTTGTGCTCATCCCATGGCTCAGGTTTGAACCCCAGAGGTTGGGTAGCTTTGAGGGAGCATGATTCGACTGTGTCATTTGGGGTTAATCTCTGACTTTGATAATTGTCAACTTTCATTGGGATTATCCCTAACAGAAGTTTGGGCTTTTTGGTCAAATTGGATTGATCTCTGACTTTGATAATTGTTGACTTTTGTCAGGGATTATCCTCAACAAAAGTTTAGCTTTTTGGTCAGATTGGGATCGATTCCCATCATACAACACATCCAAATCTGCCATTTAGGTAGGAATCCTGACAATACTCCACTCTAGATCTTGGCGCAGGGGGGAAATGTATGGAGAAAGCGACTATGTGCATGGTTTATGACTGTGCCCTAAACAACCTCTATGATTGAGTGTTCTTTGAAACGTCTATATCTGACTCAATAAGGCCCTGACCATTTGGTGCCCAGTTTGTGATCATGATCACCAGGACAGTGATGGTATAATAGGATGAGGTCACCTGGTTGTAAGGTGTGTAGGGGATCATGCTTATCATTAAATTGAGCCGTTTCTCTACTGGTTATGGCAGACAGGTTTTCGGCATCCAGGGCCTGAAGTCTTATGATTTCATTTGCAATACTTCGCATAGAGACTTCAGATGCTTCAGAAGAAGCTTGGTAAAGCATATCCTAGACTTTGGAAGGCAGATGGGGATTTCTGCCATACAACTCTTGGAATGGCGACATCTTTTTAAAGTGATGTAACTAATCTGATACGCCAAAATTGCATTAGTCAGATATTGAGCCAATAAAGGGGGTCAGTCATAGCCATTTTCTGGATGGTTGCAGTTAAAATACCATTTACCCGCTCTACCATTCCATTTGTTGCAGGATGGTAGGGGGTTGAGAATACCTGTGTGGTTCCCATCAGGTCGGCTAAATCTTTCACCAGAGTCAAGCAGAAATTTTATCCATTATCATAAAAATGAATTGAAGCACCCATGCTGGGTGATAATCCTATCAAACAAAAATGTGGCGGTGGCTTTTTCCAAAGCAGTTGGGAGCGATATGGCTTTGATCCACTTAGTTGGATGGTCCACAGCTAGTAGGAGAAACTGATGTCCATTGAAGGCTTGAGGAAGAGGTCCCACAACATCAATGCTAATAGTATGGAATGGTTCACATGCTGGGACCGCTGGATGTTGAGAGCGGGGATTAGATCCAGCTTGTCTTTTACATAACAGTGAGAACTCCAATACATCCTGGATAGAAACAAGCATTCCCTCCCAATAACACTGAGTTTTAAGCCACTGGTAGGTTTTCCGAATTCCCCCCATGGCAAAATTGCTGATGTCCCTATAATATGGCTTCAGTTTGAGCTGATGGTCTTATATAAGGCACCCATTGTTTAGACACAAGTCTGCACAATTGACCGTCCTTGACTTGGAGATTTTCCAATCTTTTTGCTAATTCCTTTTAGAGGTTCAGGGATTCGTCCTTTCCCAACTGTGGTTGGGTTAGGAGGTTGTAGAGTCAATCCTCTTCAGGGTCAGTTATAGTTAAGATGGGAAGCTGAGATAGGCAATCCACGTTTTGATGGATTGGCCCTGGTCAGTAAATAATGGAAAAGTCGTAATTTTAAAGTTTTACCGCCACCCAGGATAATCTCCCATCAGGGTCCTTCATTTGCTGTAGCTAATGTAAGGAAGCATGATCAGTTATGATGGTAAAATATTTCCCATATAAAAAGGGCCAGAAATTCTTAATGGCAAGTAGGAACGCAAAGCATTCGCACTCTGTAATGCTATAATTACGTTTAG
Organism: Massospora cicadina; assembly: GCA_022478985.1. NCBI lineage: Eukaryota > Fungi > Entomophthoromycota > Entomophthoromycetes > Entomophthorales > Entomophthoraceae > Massospora > Massospora cicadina. Next base: position 60,029 of record JAKSZP010005753.1, on the reverse strand, counting down.
CTTTAGATAAGGTCTTGCTGTAGTAGGCGATGGGATGGACCACTAAGTTCTCATCATGCTGAGATAGTATGGCTCTGATGGCAAAATCGCTAGCATCAGTAAAGAGGAGGAAGGGTTTATCAAGATTGGGATGAATAAGTACTGGAATTAGGAGAGAGAGATGCGTGGCAGGTAGAATGCATGCTGTTGCTCTTCTTTACACTGAAAGGGTATTCCTTTCTTCAGCAGATACACCAAAGGCTCGGAGATGTATATGAAATGGGGGATAAATTTGGCGATAATAGCTCACCATTCCTAGGAAAACTTGTACATCTTTTAGGGATTTAGGGGGGTCACCTTAGCAATAACCAAGACCTTATTATCCATCAGGAATATTCCGGCTTTACTAACCTTATGACCTGAAAAATTCATCTCACTCTGGAAGAAAGAGCACTTCAACTGATTTAGTTTTAATGACAATTGCCATAACTGGTGAAAGTCTTGCCTGTGGTGATCTAGATGTTCAATAAAGTTTCTCAAAAAACGATAATATCATCAAGATAAACTAGTACTCAGGAGCATTGTGAATTTCCTAGTAGTCCGTCCATAGCGCGTTAGAAGGTAGCAGGGCATTACAAAACCCCTGAGGCATTTGAGTGGGCTCAAATAATTCTTCACTTGTGATGAGAGCGCATTTTTCTGATCTTCTGGTGGCAAATCTACTTGCCAGTATCCACTGGCGAGATCCATAGCTGAGAAATAGTGGAACCCCAACATAAAGCGTAAAGAATCATCTATATGTGGCAGGGGGTAACTATCTTTGCAAGTGATAGAGTTGAGGCGGCGATAATCCATAACAACATAGTGACCTCCATCCTTTTTCCGAATCAATAAGGATGGGGAAGCCCACAGACTCGTGGAAGGCACAAGTTACCTGACATCCAACAGTTGCTGTAACTCTAAAGCCACTTGAGCTTCCTCAACTCTTAAATTCAATATGGTCAGGGTTTAAATGGAGGGTGATCCTCAGTCTCAATTTGGTGAATTACCCTGGACATTTTCCCATAGTCACTTGGTCCAGAGGAAAAAATATCGCCATACTTCTTGATGAGGTCTTTAACATCCTGGCATTTGTTCAGGGTAAGATTATCCTCAAACCTACTGTCAACCAAAGCTATGGTGGGTGGGGGATCGAATCCTAAATCCTGTAACAAGCCAAAACAACTTACATCAGCAATACTATTAATGAGACATAGCTTTACATAATCAATAGGGGCATGCCGAGGGACCTGGAGAGTTTTAGTGGTTAAATTTAAAAATAGAATAGAGATAGATTTCCCATAGGCAAGATCCAAAATCCCCAGGCAGGTCAAAGATTCCTTGAAGAAGAGTTGAGGTGTCTACTAAGCTCCAAAATTTGATCGGGGGGTAAGAATCTGAATCTTCAATCTACAATAACTTGTGAGCCCAAGGGTATAGCATTAGAATGAGGAGTATACAGAGGGATCCCCTCTTCAGCATCCACCGCCTCCAGGGGTAACTTAGTTTTTTCCCCTAATACTTGGTACTCAATTTTGCAAATGGAGGATGGGTATTTGTTGAAGCATGTCCGTTTTTTAGGGGCTCCTTTATTTTTGATGGGGAGTTCAATTATTAATGGAATCCGATACCCTAGTATGGATAAGTATTTTTCCTTATAGTTGATGATTCAGTTAAACTCCCGCATCAGTTGGACTACAATAAGCAACTTGTAGTTATCGTTTTCTAGTGTAACAGTGGGGGCATTAATTAATAACTTCCAAAGACGAAGGGGTAAAGCAGAATAATCTCTTATCACCTTAGTAGACTGACTACCTTCCATCCCATATTCAGCTTTGTGAATCAAGTCTGGAGCCATTTTTATCTTTTGGATAATCTGGGAGGAAATAACGTTAACTGTAGAACCAGTGTCAATTATCGCCAGGACTTTAACCTTACTGACTACATATTCAACTTGAACCACCAAACATCTTAATTGGTAGTTGATAGCTAATATACTGTCATTAGGGATTTGCAGTGAAGAAAGTGAAAATTTATTCTTTGTCCAAGCTCAGGGTTGTTCAATGCGTTTAAAAGTTTTATTTGTCAAGGCTTGGCTTTCTATAGAAGAGCTGACCACCAAAATTTGTTTGGGTAACTTACTAACATAAAAATTTGAAAGCTGGAGGTTTTGTTTCCTTGAATAGATAGAGGGACTTCAACTTCTGACGGGGCAGCTAACAAAAAACAATTAGAAGTCCTGGTGATACAGCTAGAACTAGAACAAAGGTCTTGAGGCGCTTGTTTTCATCAGCGTAGGGAGCCTCTTGCCCTATACTGACTGATCTTTTGCCAACTTATGTTAAAGTATGTGGCAGTCAGCTATAGTATGGTTATTTCTTCTGCAATGTGTGCATCATAATTCAGTTGTAGGAGAATTGGAGATGTAATGGCCAAAATTTGGGAATGGGTCTTATTGGTGTTAAAACAAGGTGGCCTGACGGGTTTATGTAGTTTGGCTGAAATTTCCAATATAGCCTCTTTGATATGGAGGAGGGACGTTAAGTTAGACTTCATTGTTTTAAGATAAAGTAAATATTAGGCATATTTAAACTCTAAAGATGCATTGGTGATGGCATCATCTAACTTAAGATGATTCCCTGTGACCAGAGTTTGTGCTTCAAGGTAAAACGGTGGGCAAATTCGCTAATAGTTTCCCCCCAATTAAGGCTGATACCCATAAAGGTCTGTTTTGGTTGGTTAAGGTTAAGTCGCTCCCAAATTCCCAAAGCAAGGCAGTCTTGGCATCAGTTCAAGTATGGCAATGCATCAAATAGAGTACCATAATGTCTTGAGCCATATGTCTAAGGCAGTTGGTTAGGTGTTTGGGTCGCTGGGTGTTAGTGGCTTCTTCCATAGCATTTTGATAAGAAAATAATAATGAGAAGATGCTCCCTTCACCTGGGACATATTTCTCTTTGAATGATGGTTTGAATGTGCCACTGGGAGGGTTAAAGCCTGAAAGATGTGTACTGATATCAGGGGACGTTTTCACATAAAGAGGAACTAATATACAGGAAGTATCATAAGAGTGGAGGGCGTCCACTTTAGTTTGTATGGTGTTAATATCCTCAAATATTAAATCACCCGATCATTGGTGTCACAAAGGGACGTTTTGGTGGCAACAAGAGGGGATAATTGCCTAATTTCACTTTTGAGCTCAGTAGCTGCATCTCAATGTTTGAGATGGTGTTGTTCAAGGGCAAGAATTCGTTGCTCCTACCTGTGCATCATAGAGGGTAATCTAATCAATAGTTTAAGGAGTTCTTGAACTAAAAAGAGATCTGACGTCAAAATGGTATTGTTCATTTTTTTTCACTATGAACTTGAGGTGTACCTGGCAGATAGCACCAGCTTTGTCAGAATCATAATTGTGTTACCACATATCCCTTGATTTTTTATGTCCAGGGGACCCAAAACTTGAGGGTGCTGGATACTACCTTTGCGCTTCTTTTGATCAAAAAATATTATACCAGATACTTAGTCAGGTTAGGCAATTTCAAATAAAATAAATCAGTTTTAACTTAAAATTGAGAAAAGAAAAAAACCATAAAGTTTATTAGTTCAATACTAGTTATATAAGGGTAATCAGAGAGGTGTCTCAGGGAAAATCTAAACAGTCCAAGCTTAGATTTGAAAATAAATAAATCAGGGATTTGGTGGCAGGCCAATTATCTCAGTTGAATTTCTTTTGCTCATCTCATGGCTCAGGTTTAAACCCAGAGGTTGGGTAGCTTTAAGGGAGCATGATTTGACCGTGTCATTTGGAAATGATCTCTGACTTCAATAATTGCTGACTTTTGTCAGGGATAATCCCCACAGAAGTTTCGGCTTTTTGGTCAGATCAAGATCGATTCCCATCATCTGATGCATCTGAATCTGCCATTTGGGTAGGAATCCCAACAGACATCATCAACTAGGCAGTGGAATTGGACGTAACGTTATTTAACTCATGGAAATTACCTTGATTGGAAATATTGCGCTTTGTCCTATGGGTGTGAGACATTCTTGGCCCTCCTTGACTCTCACCTGGTTGCAGTTTTTGACCAGGTCAAGTTTTGAGAAAAACCAGGATTTAGCAATGTCTTGGGCAATGGCTTTTTCTAATAAAAAAAGTCATGGATTTGGAACAAATCTCATTATCAACATAAGCATAGTACACACAATGCCATAAATTCCCATCAGCCTCCTTGGGCAAAGACTACAGGTGAGGCTATGGGAGAGGGTTTCTTGATAATCGACCCATTTTCTAACATGCCATCCAACCATATACCCAGCGCTCTGTCTTCCTCCTAAATGTGTGGATACAAAGGATAGATGATATTTACAATATGCACTGTCAGCTGGAAGGAGAGGTCATGTTCAGAATGTGGTAGTAGTTGGGTGAAAGGAATCATGTCAAAGATATTTTGTATGGGGCCAGAAAATCAGAAAAAACTTGGAGGAGGTCCAAGGGGACATCTCAGAGAGAGAATTTGAGCTAAGTGAGGCCTCTGTAGTGAAAGTACAATTAGTGGGAATTCTCCACTGCATCTTATTGGCAGATGACAAGGAGATGAGATCCAGGTTAATGTTTAACTGTTGACTACTCCACCAGACTACCCCCATGATGACAGGGTACATTAAAACAGGCACTACTGAAAAGCGGTAACAATTGCAGAATTTATGAATGAAGAACTGCACTGGAAGCTGGACAGTGTGACAAGTCATTGATTTAGATTAAGCGTTCAGTATAGAAGGTGCTAGAACAGTGTCCAGATCAAGTATTGAGCAACTCTTAGATCCATGAATTTCAAGCTTCTACTGTATTAAGGAGTGCTTGTACTGTAACTTATCGTATTTCTACCCTGAAGTTAATTGGAAATTAAAATTAAGCTTGGCCCTCTTTATAGGTCATAGAGAGCTAAAGGGATGCAGAAAGAGGTACTGGCCCCATGATGAGGAGTGAACCCTTGGTAATTGATGAACTATATTGATTCTCCTCATAAAGTTCCTCAGCAAGTTTCTCCTAGTCCACAAGCCAGATGAGATTATTAGGATCTACCACTATGTCCTTGTTTATCTCCATTGCGGAGAGGAGCTTTTGTGGACCTTTACAGCAGGTGGATTCAACCTGTTAGAAGTAGGACTTAACTTAAAGATATTGGATTAGTTTCCTGACCATGCTCTTTGCAGGCTTCCACTTGGGCCATTTGGGGGGTGTTAAAATAGGATTTTATGGGTCCAAATGGTACAGTCATATTTTTTTCAGTGGAAAAGATGAATGGACTCTCAACTGGTAGTTTGTTAAACTTTAAGTAACTGAGGGTATGGAGATACTACTTAGACCCCAGAAGAGCGCTTCACTGGATCCTTCTTTCTTGAAGATGTAGAAGTTGGTGCTTTTGACTGAGATGAACTAGCCTGAAGGGGACCTAATGAAATAGGAGATGGCATATCTGCCACTGAAAGTATATTTGCACAAAAGGGTTTAGCCCCCTTAAACATGCTAAGGAAAACGCAGCCTCCATAGACACTAGAAGAGGGTCCCATGAGCAATTGCTGTCTGCAGTGGTGTCCAAGGTTTCTATAAAGGCTGCACTTAAATGTCATTATGGATTCCAACTGACGGTACAAAATGCTGAAAAGGCTTCTGCAATTATTTGTAAGTCAGGAACGCTCTATTGGAGGGTAAAGAGGCAAAAGAGGCGGAACGCTCTAATTTATGTGCTTGTAATGTAGCAGATACCAGACTCAATAAACTAGTGAATACCAATTTTTTTGCAGAACATAGCACTCCTCTGACACGGCGACGTGCCTCTCCCTCTAGGGCAACTAATAGAGCCACAATTCTTTGTGCGTCAATGGGACTAGGAGTTTGAGAACCCCCATCTACAAAGCAAACATAAAACTCTGACGAAAATCCAGCACCTTTTGTGCTACTTCAGGAGAGGAGACGATGGGATCCCCACTACCACTACACCACCTGCTGAAGGTGAAACCGATTTTCTGGTGCTGTGAGGTCACTATCCTGGGACAGTATGAGTTGTTTACATGCTTTGCAGAAAGAAATGATTAGATAACAAGAGAAAACCAAGTCACACAGGGAATCTAAATTCTTTGTGATAAAATAAGCAATTGCTTCGCCTGATCCCATGAGGAGGGCGGATAGCGCTGAGATTATATATTGTTTCATTATGCCATAGAACCTTCTAATAATAGTAAGAGTGGGATTCTAATATGGGTATGTAACAACCCAGTGGAAATCCAAGAATTCCAGTGGCATAGCAGTTCTGATTACTCAGAGAAGGGACACCCTATGATTCTTTTGAGGGAAATAAGAATTAAAGAACATCCTAAAGGCCCCATAGCAAGGTAAATGGCTGCAATGGGGCAACCGCGGGTCTCGAAGAGGCACCTCCCAAGGGTGAGAGAGGCAGGAAGGACGACCAATCCTCCTGGGTTGGCAGTTATTAACCTTTTGGCTCAGTCCCCAAATTTCCAGGTTCAGTTCATAAAAAACCTCTTGAAGTTTATTGAGTTTTTTTTGCAAAAATGAAGGTTGTTTTAGAAAATTGAAACAAATCATCTTGATTCGAATATTGGGTAGCCTTGGGCGTCATCTTGCACCTGTTGGGGTACTTTGCAATGTATTGTGGCGCCAGGAGCATCATTAAAATGGCGGATCAAATTAACAAAATGATTATTAAAGGATTGAACTGCGACGAGATGGCCTGGATAATCTGGTGACTGGGCTTCACCTCATGGATTTTCAGGATATCCGTCTCTCACCCCCAAATGAAGAATAAATATTGGCGGAGGAGGAGGGCTCATTTCACCTGAATCACACCAAATTAACAGTGGATTAGTGGGGCGAATTAATCCAAATTTTACAACTATCTTATTCAAGGGGCAGCGAAGCTGTGGGTTGCACATGGTGTGGCAAAACAGAGACAGGTCGTTGGTACAACTTCAGTGGATCCAAAAGCTCTTCTGGAGCAGCAGATTGTTAAAGCACACCTGGAGCATAGCTTTTGATCATTGAGATCAATTTTTTGGGGAGATTTTGTATCAATGAATAAGAGAGCCTACTACAATAACCATCAATCCTAAATTGCAACTTTATGGCATAGTATAAAGTGTTTAGTTAGAATTTATAGGAAATAAGGAAGAGTCTGCAGAATAAAATTTTGGAAAACATTTATTTTTATTTAAGCTTGATAGAAAAATGAACCAATAACTGCCCTTTCCTAGAAGCAGTTATCTTAAAACTGGGTAGTAGGAAAGAGATTCTAGGATGGTCTTAACTATAGTGGTGATGTGTTCACTAAAACAGCCTGAGCTTGAGGTTTGCCAGATAGCTTAAATATGAGAACTAGAAGTGCTGGAAATGTAAATCCCTGATCTTTGATGAAGGGACCCTCACTGATTCAAACTTGTGCAGATTTTCTCAGATTAGATGGGCTGCGGAATTGTCTCCATCAGAATCAAATATGACAATGAATCAGTATAGAATTTAATTTTTTGAGAATATATTCTTAGCTCAAATTAGCACCCCTGATACTTGGAATTTTGTATTCTGGACTGGTTTTTCTGACAAAGGATTGATTTCTGAGTTTCAAGGTCAAATTTTCCAATCTTTAAGGAAATGGAGGATGGCATGGTGGAGGCCAAGTGAAGGAGAGGGTACTGCTGGTGGCCTCTGGCCAGGAATACCTCCCTAAAATCCCCTTTATCTTATTAACCATGGAAGAAGCAGAAAAGGTGGATGCTGTGGAGGAATTTATTGGGGCTAATGATGTTACCCAACGTTCATCAACAACGTGGGACAAGTCACCAAGTTGGACCAAGGGCTCCACAGGAGCATTAGGTCCTTTCTTCCTTCTATAAGAGAACTTTCTAAAGTTCAACCCAAGAGGTGGGTTTCCAGACTTACAGACAGATTTCAGATGCACAGGTTGTAATACACACAAGAAAAGTACAATATAAAGACAGATCTTGTAAAACATAAAGACCATTAGTTATTATAGAAGTTTTTATTGCAAATAGAAATAAAAATCACATTGCAGTAATAGATACTCTCAGTGGCTATGGATTTTCAGTGGATAGTCTTTGTTGTACTAGGCATTAAAAGCTATTATAATAACAAGATCCTAGGGGGTGGAAGGCGAGTCAATAAGGGCGTACAGCTACTAACCTGAAGGCTGCAGGTTCAATTACCACCCTTTGCACATCAATCAGGGTGCCAGCCAAAGGAAGCTATTGGCGGTTAGTAGGTCTAATAACACGAAAACCTTACCCATGATGTAACCAGAAAAATTTGAGTCCCAATCCGGAGGTGGAAAAACTTTCTTTGACAGAGTTGACCCTGTTCAGGTTTCATGTTGTTTCTTTCTTTTGGTAATGCCTGTCCCCTGGTCAGCTTGCATCAGTTAAATAATAACAAGATCCTATTCAGAATTGTCATTCCCTCCTATATATGATTCCTAACTCCCAGGGTTCTCATTGGTGTATACTCCTGCTAACTGTGTTAGACAATTATAAGTCCAATATTGCGAGAAGAGCATTTTGAAGGTAAAAAGGTAAAATATCAGCCAAAAGACTTTGGTCAATTCCCTGTGGAACCCCTCAAATCAGGGTAACACTTCTAATACTCAGGCAAATAGCACGAGTTTGGGTAAGCAAAATGCCTGACTATGCGGCAAAATCTGGGAAGTCCATCAGAGGTTCCTCCCCCAGCCCATTTTTACTTAAATTCAAGTAACTACGCGCGAATACCCCCTTTTATAGCCCTGTAGGGGGTTCCCCCAAGGTGCAACAATTTTCCTCAAGGTGATTAGCTTATATATATATTATTACTTCACAGAAATATCCTAACTACCCTCAACTTTCCATTGGCTGTTCCATCAAAGCAAGTCGAGATTCAAGAGCTCCAATAGGTCAAACGCCCATATTTCCTAATTTGGCTTAACCTAATAATTAATTTGATCCAAATTGCACTTTAAACCCTAGTTGAGGTTAAATACTAAGCAGCGTCATTATTAGAGGGTTGTCTTTTTTACCCCTCCAATTTACTTAATAAAACCTTAAAAACCCACTTTTACAAGTGTTTCAAGTTATCTATTTTTAATTAAGTGGTATTATAACAATACCCTAAAGAAAATATCCTAGCAGTTGAGAATACTATTTCTCCTGCAATCAATATGTTGGAATTCAGGTAACAAAATGCACCAGCGAGCTTACCACCACCTAAATCCCATAAGAGTGGTGCTCACTACAGGGGGTCCTGTACACCACAAAATAAATACCCAAAAAATGGAAGCTGATGGAGGGATTAACCCTCACAACCTCCTCGTTTACATTGAGTCCCGGCTAGTTGAATTAGAACAACAGCTAGCCAGTGCTTTGTCTCGCCTTAAACGGCTTGAGCAGCAACCTTTACAAGGCCCTCATGAGGCCTCCCCTATTATTAAAAACCCTCTCAGAGACAAGTAGACACCTGGTGAGGATAATATTGCCTCCTTCCTTTACTTTATGAATCTGAGATGGAAGGAGCAACTGACAATCAAAAAAGTACATTACATTCTTCCCTGCTTAAATTGTTTAGCTCAAGAAAGAATGGTCCCCACCATGGCCAACCTCAGCACTTAGGCGGAGGTTAAGCAAGCGCTTCTTGAAGAATTTGGTTTTAAGAAAAATTTGCTACAACAAAAACAGGCCTTTATGTTCCTTAGTCTGCAAGAGGGAGAATTAATCACCTCTTTTGTAGAGCGCTTCTATAATAAAGCTCAACCTCTGTTGCTTGCACAAATGCTCTCCCTTGACGATGCTATTGCTGCTATTTTGTCTGGATTGGCGTCTCATCCCTCATTTGAAATGCATATCCTGCCATCAAGCGCACCTTCCAAGATGTACGGGATATTAATGAAGCTTTTCTAGGGGTGGCTAATTTTTCATGAACTTGACCTTATGAAAAGAGCTCCAAGGCAGGAATATACTATAACCCTCCAGCCTCTTCTATGGCTGTCACCCTCTGGAAACCTGATCCCTCAAAACTGCGGCAACACGATCCTCCATCATGTGAGGACAACCAGAGGGTACTAGCAGTGATGGGGCAGCGCTCCACTCCAGCATCAGTTCTAAATTTCAGCTGATGAAATCAGATATCACTTTGCCTGCTCCCCTCTCTCTTCAGAGCAGTTTTCTAAAGTGGATCCATTGTCACGTCCCTCCAATTTACTGTCTCTATCCCCCTCAGCCTCTTCTCTGGTTGGCCCTCGTTCAAAAACCTAAGGCTCTGGAGAAGGCCAAACCTGCTACTGAAAAGGCTAAAATCAAAGCTAAACTGTCCCAACGCCTCTCAAAAGAGTAAAGAGTTGGATGAAAAACCTCAAGGACCATCCGGCTATAAGGGAAACTCAGAAGCTACCTTACAATCTATGAGTTCCCTGACATGCTTTATTAATTTTTGATGACGACTCTGAAGGGGTTGTGAAGACGTCAGATACTATGTCTTAGGAGCCCTAATTGAAGTGTAGGTCCCTGACAGATTGAACCTGGAAAGAATATTTCTTCTAGGATAACCTGCCATACTTCCCTTCATCAAGTGTTGAGGGGTTTGAGATTTATTGACACTGCCAGTGATGCTGGCAAGTTCATTGCTACGCTGATCCAATTTATTCAGTGTGCCCATATGCTGCAGTCTATATAAGAGAAACACCCCAAGACTTCTCAGAGACTTGCCTCAACTCTCCGTCTAAAGTATGTCCTAACTTTTCCTCAACTTGGGTGAAACTTTAACAAAAGTGGAGGTTGTCATCAGTGGCTTATGGGTCACAGCTATCCTTGACACAGGATCCCCTGTGAATGTTTTTTCATCCAAACTCATCAAAAGATTCAAGCTGGCTCCTAATCTCAATTACACCCAAGTGTTTGGTACTTCTGGTCCCTCCAACACATGCGCTATTGGAGCTTACTCTTCTCTGACCATTTGATTTGGGAAGCTCATCTTTTCATCCCCAGAGGTGGCCTTGGCGAACAATAATTATGATTTGCTCATTGGTACAGTTTATGCTGGAATACAAGGGGATCATTAACTTAAAGCATGGCTATCTTTCCCTGCTTAACTATGAGGTTCCTCTATGATTCTAACCAATGATGAGCTTAAAAGGATTACGTCTGCACAGTGGAGTACCCCTCCTCAGCCTTTTCCCTGCACTACACCACATCAGGAAGAAATACAAAAATGTTTCCCAAATCTTTGGATGCTCTAGAGGGTATCCCGTTTTATGCTTCTGAAGAAGTAGTAATCAAGGCAGTTAACAAAGCGTAGTTGACTCCAAGATTACACTGCAAATTCCCCACAACTGCTTACTGCACCTAACTAGTTGAGAATGTTAGTTCCTTAGAGCCCAAGTATTACCTGGTGTGCTAGACTCAGCCTATCATGACCTATCAATCTCCTGCTGGGGAATCTTACCCTAAAGGACATGGTCATAAAAAGCATCAGGAGATTCGGAAGAGGCCTGCTAATTCCCATTGAAGACATCAAGAAAGTTCACTGTATTGGGTCTATGGCGGATATGGGCTTACCCGCTGACCAATCATTATGTACCCTACCTACCATTCATATTTCCAAGGAGCTAACCCCAGCAGAGCTAAATAAAGTTCATAGTTTATTGGAGTCCTACAGCGACATATTCTTTAAATCTGATACTGACTATGGCCACTTGAAGGGTTGGACTCACACAAATGATGTTGGAGATGCTCATCCCATCCGCTCCAAACCATACCAAAAAACAAAGTTTGAGGAGCTACAGATGAGGACGGAGCTCAAACAGTTACTGGACACTGTGTTGTTGGTGCCATCCCAAAGCCCTTGGTCATCCCCTCTTCTACTAATAAAGAAGAAAAATGGAGGTCATAGGGTAGTTATGGACTACCGCAAAAGAACAACCTCATGAAAAAGGACAGTTATCCTATCCTCATATTGATGATGCTTTGACCCAACTCTTAGGATCAAGTTCTTTTCCACTATGAACTTGGCTAGTGAGTATTGGCAGATGGACCTTTCTCCGCAGGATCAAGAGAAGTGCGCCCTTATCTGCAGTGAAGGCCAGTTCCAACCCACTCGTCTCCCTCAGGGGTTGTGCAATGCGCCTGAAACTTTTCAGCAGGCGATGGATCACATCATAAAGGATCTGAAACTGATCTGTGTGATCGTCTACCTGGATGATATAACCATTTTTCCAAAACGTTCAATGAGCACCTCACGCACCTAAAAGAAGTATTTTAACGTCTGCAGGCTTCTAACATCATGCTGAAGCCATCAAAATGTACTTTCTTCCAGAAGAAGCCAGATTTTCTTGGGCATGCGATCGCTCAAGATGGAATCCAACCTCTACAGGCTAAGGTTGAAGTGATAGCCAAGATGACTGCGCCCAAGACTGTTCGTGATATCCAGGTGTTTTTGGGCATATTGGGATATTACCATCAGTTAATCCCAAAGTTTTCCCAGATAAGTGAGACCCTTGTACATCTCTTAGCTAATAACACTCCGTTTCATTGGGGTGCTGAACAAAAGGCCGTGTTTGAGACCCTGAAAGCGCTATTGCAAAAAAGGCCTATCCTTTGTCACTCTGACTATGGCAAGCCTTTCATTTTGTTCATAGACGCCTCTGACTACGCCGTTGGGGCTATATTAGCTCAATTGGATGAGAATGGGGTCAATAACCCTGTGTCCTAGTTCAGCAAAATGACTCAAAAGCTGAACGCAACTACAGCGTCACTGAGAAGAAATGCCTGAAAATCTTGCTCGCTGTCAAATACTATCGCCCCTTCTTATATTGGACGTCATTCAAAGTGGTTACCAACCATGCTTCTTTTAAGTGTTTGAAAAATATGAAAAACCCCACTGGACGGCTGGTTTACTGGCTCTGAAGCTGCAGCACTATGACATGATCATTGAGCACTGGGCAGTAACTCGCCATATGAATGTAGATGGGTTGAAGCGGCTGCCTGCTCTTAATCTGATAATAGTGAAAATGAGAGGTTATATGACCTCCTCATGACTCCTGACGCATGGGATGATGAAGAAAAACTAGTACAGAAGATGCTAGCTCGGCACTCCCACAACACCAAGGTGGAAAGTTGGAAATTATACAAAAAAGTCATAGTAAACTGGTTGCCTTATCTACGGCCATCAGAGCGACTACCTGTGATCATGGAGTCTCACACTATCATGAGCCATGGCGGAGTCTGCAAAACCTATGAGTGGATAAAAGAGCGATACTATTGGGAAAGTATCATGGAGACCATAGCTGAAGTCCTGGATTCCTGTCTGACCTGCAAAAAACAATCCAGCTTCAAGACCCGTTATCTGTACCAGCCTACGACGCCCCAGCAACCCTCCAATACCCTAAGTTTGGGTGTGGTAGATCCTCTCCCTCAGACTACTGGGGCAATTATTACAACTTGGCTTTGATCATTTTACCAAATGGGTTGAAGCTGTGGATTTCTCCGTTCAGACTGCAAAAGCCGAGGCTACCTTTTTTCATCAATATATCTTCACGTAGCATGGCTGCCCCCAAGTCCTTCTTTGTGAAAAATGGAAAAAAACTTCACCTCCAAAGTAGTAAAGCTCCTTGTTACCTCTATGGGAACACAACAACTCGTCTCAACCCCCTAAAATCCATCCACCAATGGGGCTGTAGAAAGAGTAAACAGAACCCTGGTTTCTATACTCCTAAAAACGGCCAGATCAGACCCTCTTCATTGTAATCTCTACCTACCCAGCGCGCTTATGGCCTATCACATTAGTTACTATTGTATCCTTAAAATGTCCCTTTTCCATGTGTTGTATGGGCGAGAACTTGGGGTGCCAGCTTTATTAGCCAAAGATATCTTTTCTGACATGAATGACACTGAATAAGCCATTAAAGAATTAGCCTAGCACATCATCCAACTAAAATCAGAGGTTATGACTAACTTGGCCAAGATGGTCACTAAAGAAGGCCAAGTAGAAAATGAGCTCCAGGCCCATCTCCCTTCCTTCTAAGTATCAGACTTGGTACTATATTTCCACAATTGGATAACCCCTAGGAGTAAGAAGCTTGGGTCTATCTGGGAGGGGCCTTTTGTTGTCACACATTTAAGTGCGGGGATGAATAATCCATCAAATCCCTTGCTTCTGGAGTTACCATCAACTGGGTTCATGACAAGCTCTTACACATTTATTCACCCTCTACCGCTCTTAAGGGGGTATGTCATAAAAAATACAAGTCTGATACTGCGAGAAGAGCTTTTAAAAGGTAAATAATAATAAATAATAGCCAAAAGACCCTGGTCAATTCCTAGTGAACACCTCAAATTGGGGTAACACTTTTCTTAATACTCAGGCAAATAGCACAAGTTTTGGTAAGCAAAATGCCCTGACTATGTGTCAAAATCTGGGAAACCATCAGAGGTTTCTCCCCTTCCCATTTTTACTTAAATACAAGTAACTACGCGCGAATACCCCCTTTTATAGCCCTAAAGGGGTCCCCCCAAGGTGCAACAATTTTCCCCAAGGTGATTGGCTTAGTTATCAAATTATTACCTCACAGAATATCCTAACTAATCTCAACTCTCCATTGGCTGTTCTATCAAAGCGAGCTGAGACTTGTGAGCTCCAAAAGGTCAAATGACCATATTTTTTAACAAGACTCAAACCTAATAATGAATTTGATGGCAATTGCACTTCAAGCCCTAGGTGACTTTAAATACTAAGCAGTGCCACTGTAAGAGGGTTCTCTTTTTAACCCTTCAATTAACTTAATAAAACCTTATAAGCCCCACTTTTACTAGTATTTCAAGTCTATTTTTATTTAATTGGTATTATAACAACTCCTTCAAGAAATAAACTTAGCAGTTGAGAATACTATTTCTTTTGCAAATATATTGTTGTATTTTAGGTATTAGAATGCATCAGTGAGCATACTGACTACCTATATCTCACCGAGGGAATTTAAAATATCCTGTGTATTAGCGTATTTGGACTGTATTGATATGTTTCCCATAACGTTTATGGACCATTTGCAGCACACAGAGGTAGGTTTCCTTCAGCTGGCTAAGGCCAATTTGAAAATCAAACCTTACAATGTACAATTTCTTCCAAAAACAACTTAAGTATCTGGGGTTTGTAATTGACAAGAAAGGATTAGGTCCCCAACCCACAAAGGTTGAGGCTGGTGAATAAACGTCACAGCCAATAAGCAAGCAGGGTATTCAGTATTTCTGAGAATGATTGGATATTACTGTCAGTTTGTGAAGAAATTTAGTAAAACAGGTGACCCATTATTTGCCTCATTAAGATTGGTGTTCTGTTTGAATGGACGGAAGCCTGTCAACTCAATTGATCAATTAAGTCTTTGTTTAGCTTATGCGTTGATACTAATGTATCCTATTTTTGATAAATCATTTGTTATTCAGACGGATGCCTCCCTCACTGCTGTAGGGACAGTGTTATCTAAACTTGATGAGGAAGGGGAAAAAGATCCCGTCACTTACTGCAGCTGAATCCTTGATATCCTAAACCAAAATTATACTGTTAATTAGAAAGAGTGTTTAGCTGTCATTTATGCATGTAAGAAATTTTGAGTGTATGTACATGACATGCACTATAACATAGTGAATGATCATGCTTCTTTACGCAGGCAGCAGAACTTAAAAGAGCCCAAGGGACGGTTGTCCCTATGGGCTTTGAAGCTACAATCGTATGACTATGAAATCCACCAACAACCTGGCATAAAGCATCAAAATGCGGAAAATCTCACTAGGTTGCTTATCATAGCCCTATTGGCTTTAAAGAGGATGAAATGTTTAACAAAATGGTTAATCAGCAATGCGGTAATGAGTCTATTGAAATCCAATGACTTTTGGATAAAATCAGAAAGAATACCTTTGTAGACAAATGGAAAATTGTATAAGATTGTTGGTATGTACCCTTTTTTTTCATGGACCAATTTAATGAACAGATCTGATTATCACTTGTTGGGATTTTTGCCCATATTCCCAGCCTGCTAGATTACCTGGTGTTGCTAAGGGAAAATTCCCTAAAGTGAAGTGAATCAGAAATTGGTTGGCCCAAATTTCAGAGGAACTACGTTTGGGGATATTGGGATATTCTCCTGGTTGTATCAATCAGGGATTGATCTGGATGAATAGCTAATATCTCATTGGGTGGAGCAGCTGTCAAAATATAAGCATCAGATAGTGAACAACTATCAGGTGTACCAATTGGGATCAGTTGGGTTTCATCGCCAACTAATTGGGAATGTATGGTGAGTTACAAGGCGAGTGATGCCACCTGCAACTAGTGAATTGATTGGTTGGTGCGCGACCTGCCTTAATGGGTAATAAGTCCCATTACCTAAGCAGGTCGCTAGCCAATTATGGTTGGTTTGCTTGGATAGAGAGGAAAACGTTAGGGACATGTTTATGACTCTTTCTGTTTGAGGTCTTGAGGATGTCCAATGATGGAATTCTAGCCAGGGTGGGGAAGAACATCGCTGCCAAGACGAGGAAGGGTGATTCAATGGCAACGGCTGCCATCAATCGAAGAGGTGTCAACTGAGGGTTATATGGCTAAATCCCCTATAAATTCCCTAGGATTCACTATAATAAAATACACACATATACCCATACAGATATACATTAATACATTATAACATCATTAGTTTTATTGTAGATTCAGTTATAGTTAGACAATCAGCATCTAGCGTGAAAATTCCATCTCAAGGATATTATTGCAGAAGGCAATAATTGGTAGACTCTTAGAAAAAGAGTAGAGATCCAAGCGTGGATCTAGAGATAAAGGGAATCATGACTAAGGGATTGCTGTTGACTGTGTGTTGGGCTGAAGGAGACTGTCATCAGAGGATCTTGACAAAGATTGAGTGGACAGTAATATAGGGAATGAATCACTAATAGTATGACTATCAAGTATTTAATTGGTAATACTGGCCAAAGCGTTGGGCTTGATAATAGATGTAACTCAACTACGGATAATAGTCTCCATACTATTATTGGATCATATATTCTTACAACGCGAAGTGCAAGAGGGAACCAAACCTGTGCAGTAAAAAGATTACTAGGGTTGACAACCAACAATCTACTCACTTAGTAAATTTTTACATCGCTTCTCACAAGGTGACAGGTCATGGTAAATTTAAGAAAACTTTTGAACATCTAAGATCCTATTACTAGTAATATTCCATGCCATATGAATCACATGATACGCCTAGCTGTTGTCATAAATGTCAAGTGGAAGCTCCCTATTAAAAAGCTTCCTCTTACCAGGTTGTTTAAACCCTACTTTTTCCTGTCACGCGGTTTCTATAGATGTTATATGACCAATGATCAATACTCCTGGTCAGTTTAAATATATTTTCATGGCCATTGATCATCTAACCAAATGGGTGGATACCAATGCTGTTAGGTACTAGGGCCACCACTACTGCTTAGTTCATTATCAAAGATGTTATTCATTGGTACAGTTGCCCCAATTTTTGTTAATGGATATTGGAACCAATTTAAAGTCTCAAATCATTGCTAAGCTCAAAGAATTAATTGGCATCAATGGATTATTATCCACTCTTTATCACCTAGAGACCAACGGCACCGTTGAATAAGTGAATGGTATGCTAATTGGTATCTTACAGTTGTTGGACACAGTCAAAGCATACAGCTGTATCCACTCTTTGCCTTCAGCTGTATTCTCTTTTTTTAGTACTAGATGGTCCCAACCAGCTGTATTTTCTTACAACATCACTTACTACTTGACCATGGGGCACTCCCCACTTGCCTTACTTTATGGAAAGCAACCAGCGTTGCCTCTACTTTTATATTAATGCGTGGCGAAAAGGAATTTGAGTCCTAATAGATATGCTGAAAAAACTTGCGCGAACTTTTATTCAGTTATAAAGTTCTGCTAACTCAAACGTTATGACGCAGAAGATCAAGGCTAGAGCCCGAGATAAAGAGGACCACCAGACCTTACGTGTTTTTAAGGTAGGAAAATTTAGTTTGTAACTATGACAAACATGGCTTTGGATGAACCAACAAATTAGCATATATGTGGAAAATACTTTTGAGATTATAGAGAAGACATCTACTGATCTAACACTTTGGAGGAACCTAAGAGTCATCTTACCAATAGAGTTCATGACAAGTTTTCGAAAAAAAACATTACCCAAACTTTGTCCTTCAGCCTCTAGTTCCTAATAGCTTATCAGACCCCTCACATATCTTTGTTACC
Source organism: Massospora cicadina (assembly GCA_022478985.1). Lineage (NCBI taxonomy): Eukaryota > Fungi > Entomophthoromycota > Entomophthoromycetes > Entomophthorales > Entomophthoraceae > Massospora > Massospora cicadina. The sequence continues at coordinate 41,698 of JAKSZP010005753.1, read as the reverse complement.
TGATGTTTAGTCAATTGGGGGAAGTATAGCAATTGTTTTGACCAACCATCAGTTCATAATATCTAGTCAATCCTTATATCCCACTAATAACTTAAAGAAAATCTTGATGGTGTAAGAAGTCTCAAGTGCATGGCCCTTGACTTCATAAGGAGTCTCCAAAGTTGTATTAGTTTACTTTTGGTACTCAAGTCCCAAATCTGAAGATTTATAATTATGGCGGATTAAAACCCATAACCCTCTGGTGAAAATTCTTTCTATTCAATCGTGTACTTGCTTTGGCTCTGCCTTAATGGATTAGATCTGCTTCCATTACTGATATTATTATCCTCTTTTTGTCCCTTATGCTGGCGTAAAGTATAAGGTATGAGGAAGCCTAATTTTTATTATGGCACTTCACCAGAACCTCTAATGAAATTGGTTGATGGTGACTACTAAAAAAATTTTATGAGCCCTAGTAATTCAATAATTTAGTTCAATTTGTATTATTAGTCACTAATATACCATTATGGAGTGCTTCTTAGTATACTTATAAGCACCAATAATTACGCTAGTAGGAGGAAATATCAAGGACAAATTCCCAGGAATAAAGGATCTTTTTCCCACACTGCTAGAAAAAACCCTAGCTGAAGATGTTTCCTGTCAAGAAGTAAAGCCTTTGTGAGTATTTGATATTACATTGTACTTTTGTTTGGTTTATAAATAAAAATATCTTTTTCCAAGGCTTGTTACTTTTATGAGTTACTAAAATTGCTTTCCTCATACAGTACCTTATTTAATTGAGCTTACAAAACCTGTTCCTTCGAAATATGACGCCTGACGCCAAAAGTTCTCTTTCAATTAAAATTGAAATCAAAAACAAATTTGAATTATTTTTTGAAAAAAAAAACAAAAAATAACCGCTCAATTGAGCCAAATCTTACCAATGTCGATGCAATTGACGCCTACTGCCCCAGCTTGGGGTGGTGGTTCACCACCATTTGGCATATTTTAGCCGCCTCCAAAGTGTGCCTGGTCTGGTTCTGATAGCCCCCCAACGCTATTGGGCGTTATGACCCCCTCAGGACTTGGCCCGACATCTTGCAAGCTCCTAGGAAGTGCTTCAGAGCCCTTTAAGGCTCCCATGGAGCAATTTTCATTTCATCCTCTGGATCAAATATGGGAATCTATTCTCATATGTGATTGTGGTTATCATTGAGATGGCTACAACGCTTTTAAACCCACCAGTTATATTGACTTCTGACCCTTTAAGGGGTAATTTGATATTGGCTTCCTAACTGAAGCCAATGCAGCAGTAGCAGACAAGCTACCATTAGTTCTAAAAAACCCTCCCCATTGTTTGAACCCAGCTCCCAGATGAGGCCCTTTGGTGGTCCAGCTTGCTGGATTGCCCTCCCATCTCTCCCCAAAAAGCCTCTGCCACAAGCTCATGGAGGGTTTGTCCGTTTACAGTGTAGAACCCGTGTTGCAGTTTGTAAATTCAAATGAGGCAGATTGTATGGTAGGGTCTCACACCTTTGCAACAATCTGCTCATTTCATCATGATTCCCACTGTAGGAATCCAGCTAATTATTGCTCGCTGGTGCTGATATGCATCTGGATTCCACAAACGATAGATTTTGATTTATTTTTGCCAATTGCTTTGGTGGACTTACACAATATAAAGCTATAATCAATATATTAAGATTTAAAATTTTAAATTTTAAATTTATTGCGGGGAAGGCCGACCATGGGACAGACACTTCCAAATATGACTCAGACGAGACAAAACTTAGTACCAGGGGAGGCACCCCAGAGAAGCGATGCTATCTCTTGTTGCCAGCGGGAACGCCACTTATGGGGAGGGGGAGAGAACGTGTGAAGGGGCTGTAGCCACTATTGAGCACGTGTGGAGGAAGGGGTCTGATTTGATGAACCAGACTGGGAACCAGGAGGAGACCAGCTGCCGGCGACGTGGTGGGAGATATCCAAACATCCACGCTTGAAAGTGATCCACCAAATGAGACCGGAATCTGTGGACAGCTTCAGGGAGGGTGGGGATGGATCCAGCGATGGCATCCAAGACAATCGTGTGGATAGTCCACATGGCGATTGCAACCACCAGAGCACAAAGGGAGGGTGGGAGGGGGAGGCCATTGATGAAGCAAACATATCTCTTGACAGACTAAAGGGATGTGTTTGATCCTGGCCTAGCAGACGTTGGACTTCGCGCCATATTACTTTAGAGGTGGGGCACTTCTCCAGGCGGTGAAACAGCGTTCCATACTGGCCACACACGACACAGGATGAGTGTAAAGCATTAGAGCGCTCAGCTGTACGATACACCCGCCTCAGGCAGCGCCACACATGGGAGCGGACTTGAGGCTGCAACAGAGGATGGTGTGCGTATTTCCAGATAGTATTTTGGGTCTCAGTGGAATAAGGGATGTCCATCATGTCCAGGTAGTCCACCCTGGATAGGACATGGGGTCGAATGGGGATCACGCCATCATGGATGGGTAGCCCCTGTACCTCTTGTGTGAACTGAGGAGAGGGGTGGCCTCTTTGGGTTGTATGTCCAATAATACAAATTCTCCACTCTGTGCTTTGCATGGAGAGTAGGATTCGTTTGTAGTGGGTTTTAGTCCCGTGAGGACCTGTGGCCGATGTGTGTGATGCGAGGTATTTCATCAGGGAGTGGGGGTTTGATGGATTATTGAGGCCCAAGGCTCAGGAAAAGTTGGAGCGGGCTGCTCGGGACCAGTGTTGGGATGGGAGTGTAGGAGAAGTGACGGCCGCGATCCAGGTGCCCAGGATCTTGGTGGCATGGGCTTTGAAGTCAAGCAGGCCCATGCCACTATGATGATGAAGGCCAAACATGACCTCTAGCCGTACTGGTGGAGGTTGGCCTGCAAAAGCCATCCTTGCAGCAAAGCATAAAGGATTTGAAGAAGCTTGGGGAGAAGGGGATGGCGTGGGCTCTGAACCAGACTTTGGATAGGAGCATAGAGTTGGCAAGAACAACCCTGCCAGTGAGGGTAGTAGGGTGGGCTCTGAGAGAAGCTATTCGCTTCGTCACGTTGTCCAGAATATGGCACTCCATTACTGCTGACGCATATCCACCTGCCTCCATCCACACGCCCAGATGGCGTACCGGTCCTATGGTAGGACGTGGCACAAAGGGGAGCACCAGTGGAGCGGTGAGTGTTGAGTTAGTAAGGCGTGGACGTGGGTGAGCAGATGGGCCGGGTTGGAACTACTTGCTGGGGCCCAGCAGTTCTGAAACTGATCAAGGAGGATGATTTTGGTTTTGGAGGCGTTCAGTGCCGCATCGCTTACCCAGGAATATTCCTGGATGAGGGCTTCAAGCGTACGTGCATCTTTGTTATTAGACACCCCCACTACGCAATCATCTGCAAATGCCAACATCTTGACTGGGGTTTGGCCTGGCACATGGACCCCAGTGAGGTGGGCATTCACATTTCGCAGTAGTGGGTCAAGGCTGAAGTTGTATAAGAGTGGGCTGAGGGGGTCCCCTTGTCGCAGGCCCCTTTGGGGGCGGACTACTTCCATTAGGAAGCCTGGGCCACGCACTGCCATTGTTGCAGATTCCGTGAGCAGCATCACCCAGTTAATGAAGTGGGGAGGTAGGCGGAATTGTTGGAGGCAGGCCCTAAGGTATTCCCAGTTTACTCTATCATAGGCCTTTTGTTGGTCCAAGAATACAAGTGCCCCAGAGGCTGTGGACTTACACACATTAGCCACTGAGTGCACGTTATCCCAAATCGACCTTCTGGGGATGAAACCGAATTGTTCTGGGGAGATGGTGGCAGATGCTACAGTCCCTAAACGGTTAGCCATGATTTTGGTTAAAATTTTGGTGTCTGTGTTTGTTAGAGAAATGGGGCGCCAGTTGGCTAAGTCAAGCCTATCCCATTTCTTGAAGAGTGTGACAGTAAAGGCCTCATGTCCTCCTGGTAGGAGGCGCATTTCCAACAGGCTTTGGTTGGGTGAGGCTAGCAGCAATGGGGATATATATTTAAAATATTTTTGTAGAACTCATATGGAATGCCATCTGGGCCTGGGCATTTTTGGTTTGGCGCACCGCGAATGGTTGTCCATAATTTGTTCAGAGTAATTAGTTTCATTATTTCTGGGTATCAGAAAATGGTGCAGATATGAGCTCGGTTGAGAAATTCTGCCATTTCAGCCAGCTGAATTGGTTCAGCTTGGTATAACTCGGAGTAATATCTCTGCATTTTGATTGCCACTTCAGCCGGTGTGTCCACAATGGAATTATCCGATCTTTGCACCTGTATGCAGGGCACGCTTTGGCGTGGTGCGAAATTTTTTTTGAAAAAGTATGAGGTGCACTTGTCACCTTTAGTGATGCGTGTGGCCCTGTATTGGACACAAACCTGATGTTTGTGTTGCCTTTCGAGTGCATTGAGGTGGGCGGCTGCCTCCACCCACTTCTGGCCCCATGCAGGGCTGTATACTGTGGCTGGAATATTGGACTCCAAGTGGGCCAATTCTGCCAGCGCGCGCGATATAACTGCCAATGTGGCTCGTGAGCATCTGGAGGAGAGATGGCAATAGTGGCGGATGGTGTCTTCTTTGAAAGTTGCCCATGTGGAAATGGGGTCCACACAAAATGGTGCAACAAATGATTCCGCCAAAGTTGCCTCTTCCACCCACATAGAAAATCCTGGCGACGCAAGCTCAGGGGGGCAGATTTTGCACCAATGTGGGGCCTTTGCAACTGTGATGGGTAAGTGGTATGTTATCGAGACCAGTCGATGGTCAGAGAGTTCCATTCTCGTTGTTTTGAAGTGGGAGATGTGGGGTTGGAATTTCGCCAGTGCTAGAATAAGGTCAATGCGGGTCATGGACCTTAATTGGCCATTATGGACGTGAGGACACGTCATGTTTTCGAGCAGTGGGGCATGTCATGGCAGCGCATCCCTTAACCCAAGGGTGGCTTTTAGAACGCGTAGTTCTACGTGACCCTGTGGGGCATGGGGTGAGGGCAGCCACTGGTCCAATGGTGAGGTTAGCCAACAGTTCATGTCGCCAACTAGGAAGGAATTGGGGGGTAGCTAAGGGATTTGACTGATGAGAAAAATTCCCGACGCTCATGTGCACCATTTGGGGTGTAAATGTTGACAATTTTGTGTGCAACATCAGCCCATGAGAAGGTGACAACGAGCACTCGGCCATTTAGAAATGTTTCTGAAGATGTAAATTTGAAAAAATTGTTTTTCTGAATTAGCACCCCACAGTGCTTCGACCAAAAGGATAGGGATGGTAGGAGCATTGTTTTCCAAGCTTCCTCAGAACCTCGTGGACAGTGGGACTCCTGGATGGCCGCGATATCTACAGGTAAATTGTTTTGTAAAAAACTCAGTTTCCTAGCCTGGGATGGGGAGGCCTTGAGTCCGGCGATATTCAGCATCCCTAGAGTGAAGGTTTCCCCCATTGCACCTTAGGTGTGAGGGGGTGGGCCCCTGGGCCCACCAGCCTCTTCCAGGTCCCCACGGGCTTTCACAGCAGTGCGGGTATTAGCAGCAACGCTATTGGGGTTTTTGTTAATCTTTGTGGAAAGAGTCGCGTTGGCTTTGGCCTTCACTTTTTGTTTTCCCGACGTCAGATGAATTTTTTGCAGTGCGGATAAGTTTGGTGCACCGTCAAGTGGGGCAAAAAGATTTTTTTGGTTGGGATAGGTCCCAAGTTGGTTTCAACCGGGGTTTGGGTGCAATGATTGGGTGAGATTGAATTTCCCATCAGATCCTTAGATTGAGTGGCCCGTTCAGCATAATCTCCCAATCTGATTGGGTGATGGATTCCTGAGTTGCTTCCACCGCGAAGGTCTCCATGTCCTCCTGGCATTGTGAGTGTGGGATGGTGGTGTTGGCCTTGGCCGTTTCCTTGGCCGCGGCCCTATGGGCCTGCTTGGCCTTCTTCCGCTCCTGCGGGAAGATGGGCTTTACCAATAGGTAGCAGCCTTGTGCTCCCCACGGGAAAGCCTCCTTGGTGCTTGAGGTTGGTTTGTAGTGCGCCTCTCCGCTGGTCATGGCCGCTGAGGGGTGCTCTTGGAATGTGACACCCTCTTTGATGGGGCATGCGTGTGCCTTATGGCTGAACACATCACAGTGGGTGCAAATGGGGGGCGCGCTGTCCACGGTTACCTGGAATGGGTGGGTGGTATGCCCTGCGATATCAATAAAGGTGGAGTGCGGGATCTGGGTTAGGTCCTTCGCGATCTCCTCAGTTGGGGTCAGAACTGCGATGGCTTTGCTGGTGCACAGGTGTGGCATCAGCGTGAAACGTTGCATTTTGAAAGATTGTATTTCACCATATATGGCGAGACCATCTTTCAGGTGTTGCTCCAAAATGTCACGTTTTACCATAGTAGGCAAAAAGTCAAACGTGAGGAAAATTTGGTTTCATTTTGTCCATCTGGTGCTTTTAGTTTTGACGACCTGTTGCCCTTTGGGGAGGTCAACCACTATGCGCACCACTGCAGCCTCATCTGCTGCGATTTTGCTTTCAAAGCCTAGGTCCAGCCAACCATGTGACATGGAGTGAGGTGCAACATACACCGCGGTCAGGAAAATTTTGTGTACATCTTCACAAAATTTTTCCCATAGGGCTTTTTTGGATGTCCAGATACACACGGACTCTGAATTCCACCGACAAAAGTGGCTGGGAATGTGGCATATTGATGTACTGGTTGCATCATGCTTGCCACACGAGTATCTCTGGGGAAATTGTGACCGCCAGTTTTTTTAGATTTTTTTCTATTCTGCTGGATTCTCCGGGGCGTTTTTGAACGTTAATATATTAAGATTTAAATATATTATTAGTTGCAGCGAGGTGTAAGAAACAAACCCTCTTGATATCTCTTAGCTTAGTATTTAAACTATTTCAAGGTTTGATGTGAGATAGGTGCGAATTCAGATTAGCCTAAAAATATCCAAAAAAGGGAATAATGGGTTTTGACCTATTGAAGCTCTCAATACTTGCCTCTCTTCATCAGAATGGCCAATGGATGGTTAATGGCAGGTAGGATAAATCCTCGAGGCATGGATAATGCACTTGATCCAATTGGAGTGAGGGAAATTATTTGCACCTTGAGGGGCCCCTTCCACGCCTATAAAAGGGGGCGGTCTCCGCTTAGGTGATTGTACCAAACTGTGGAGGGGATGGGGAGGATCCTTGTTGGGACTTCCCTTATTCCTCCAGGTTTAGACATAACCCAATTAAAAAATTTGAGCCATTTGGCTGACAAGTTTGCTTAAAAGGATTTCCTCAACTTTAGGGGTTTTACCGAGAATTGGCCAGGGTCTTTTGGCCAGAATTATTGTTAGTTCCATCTGAAACATTATTATCACCATACCATACTTGTAATTGTCTGATATTATTTAATAAATCTGGACGATTCTCTATTAAAACATTCTTCTCCCAAAGTTGAGATGGCAATTTTCTGACGTTACCCCCTCAAGAATGTTGGGGGGAGGATAGTTCCTTATGAAGTGGCCATGTACCCAATTGATGTAATCCCTATAGCCAAGGACTTTATAGAGTACTCATTGCCTCTATTGTAGGTGATGACGAAAGGACCCTCCTGAATTGATCCAAGCTTGCTGCTTCTGGGAGTGATGCGATTATAGTAGTATAGGACCATGTCAGACACTTGGAAGGAAGATAGGGGAGCCCAAAGCTCATTGGCAGCTTGACCTTCTTTAGTAACCGTTTTAGCTAAGCTTTTCATAGCCTCAGATTGAAGCTGTATATTATGCTGATCCAATCTTCTCATAGCTTTTTAAGGTTCCTCACCATTAGAGGAGAAGATATCCTTAGCTAAAAGGGCTGATAATCCTAGTTCACTCCCATACAAAACAAGAGATGGGGACATTTCTAGTATCTAATGATAACTAATCTGGTATGCCATAAGAGCACTGGGTAGTAATTGATCCTAGTGAAGTGGATCAGAGGATGCCATTTTATGCAGGATGGAGACCAAGGTTCTATTTTCTTTCTCCACGGTCCCATTGGTAGAGGGATTATATGGAGCTGAGAAGACTTATTGGGCTCCCATTGAGGTATCCAGGGTTTTGACTACTCTAGAGGTGAAGTTTTTACCATTATCGCAGAGTAATACTAGGGGACAGGCCTGACGGGTGAATATGTTTTGATGTAAGAACGTTTCAGTGGCCTTGGCCATTTGGGCTGGGAGAGCCACAGCTTCAATCTATTTAGTAAAATAGTCAATGCCTACTAGGATATATCTGTTCCCACTGGTAGTCTGTGGGAGGGGACCTACCACGTCTAGGCTGATGGTATGGAAAGGTTGTTGGGGGGTAGTTGGTTAATATTAGTAACTAGTCTTAAAGCTAGACTGCTTCTTACATGTTATGCAGGCTTCCAAAACTTCAGCAATAGTTTTTATAATGCCTTCCCAATGGTACCGCTCCCTATTATACTCATAGGTTTTCTTTGCTCCCACATGACCTAGGGTAGAGTGAGCTTCCAGGATAGCATGTATACGTTCTAAGGGCTGAAGGTAAGGCAGCCACTTTGTCCCCACCTATTTATACAACTTCCCACTTTCCACTTTGGTGTTGTGGGACAGCCAGGATAATATTTTCTGGAAAGGCTCATCCTCATCCTCCCAGTCATCAGGGGTCATTAAGATGTCATATAGTCTCTCCGCCTCACTATTATCCAAGTGCAGGACTGTCAGCCGAATTACCCATCAACATTAATGTAATGGGAACCAGCACGGCGTTTAAATTTCATGTCATAATGCTGGAGCTTTAGAGCCCAGCGCGCTAACCGTCCAGTAGGATCCTTCATGTTATTTAACCATTTCAGAGAATCGTGGTTCATAACACAGTGAAGGTAGTGCCATACAAGAAAGGATGGTAGTGCTTAAAAGATAACAAAACAGCAAGGTAATTTTTCTCCATGACGCTATAGTTGCACTCCGCCTTGGACAGCATCTTGCTAAAGTATGATATTGGATGATCTACTCCATTTTTATCCAGTTGGCCAAGATGGCCCTGACAGCATAGTATGAGGCGTTGGTAGATATTATGAAAGGTTTACGATAGTCTGGGTGCCTCATGATATGACGTTGTTGTAACAGTTGTTTGAATGTCTCAAGAGCGGCCTTCTGTTTCTCACCCCAATTAAAATAGCGTTTTTCATCAATAGGCAGACAAGGGGCTTGCAGAGCAGAGCGAACTTTGGGATGAACTGATGGTATTACCCCATCATTATCAGAAATACCTTAACATCCCGTAGAGTCTTAGGAGGAGGCATTTATGATATGGATTCAACCTTGTACTGTAAGGGTTGGATTCCTTCTTGGGAACTGGCGTGTCCAAGGAAATTTAGTCTCCTCTGTAAAAAGTGCACTTGAAGGGTTTTAATTTGATGTTGGACCCGTGTAATCATTGAAACACTTTTTTCAGGTGATTCAGAAGTTCGTTGAAGATCTTTAAAAACACCTTGATATCATCAAGATAGACGATGGCACAACTTAACTTTAGATTCTGCAAGGTATGGTCCATGACTCGCTGGAAATTTGAAAGTTCGTTGCACAACCCTTGAGGTAGTTGAGTGGGTTGGAAAAGACCCTCACAGCAAATAAGAGCGCATTTCTCCTGGTATTGTGGAAAAAGGTCCATTTCAAATAGCCGCTAGCCAAGTCCATGGCAGAGAAGAAGTTAGAGACAAAGAGTTAGGCCAGGGTTCATCGATGGGAGGGGATAGAATAGCTATCTTTTTTGTGAGGTTATCTAGTTTGCAGTAGTCCATGACTATCCGATGACCTCCATTTTTCTTTTTATAAGCAAGAGGGGAGACCAAGGGCTTTGCGAGGGTACCAGTAGCCCAGCGTCTAGTAACTTCTTGAGCTCAGTCCTCATTTGCTTCTCTTCCACCTTTTACTTGTGATAAAGTTTGTACCTGAAGGAATGGGCATCATCCACATTGATGGAGTGGCTCCAGTCCTTCATGTGGCCATAGTTATTATCTGAATTATAGAATATGTCGCTATATCCTTCTAATAAAATATGGACCTTTTCCAGGTTATCTGGGGTCAGCTCATCCGAGATATGGACATTGGTAAAGTACATAACATGTTATCCGTTGGCAAGCCCAAATCCATCATAGAGCCAATGAAGTGGATACATTCAATGTCCTCTACGGAGATCAATAAGCCTCTGCCAATCCCCTGGTGTTTTTTACAACCATGTCCTTGCCAGTGAGGTTTCCCAATAGGGTAGTGATAAGTCTCTGATAGGCCAGGTCTAGTATACCATAAAATACCATGGGCCCCAAGGGGCTAACGCCCTCAAGACTTACGATATGCAGCAAACAGTGGTGTGAGTTTAGCGTGACTTTTGTGTCAAACACTCGTTGTTCACCAGGATTAATCAACATCTCATCTGCAGCATAGAAAGAAATACCATCCTTAGCATCTAATGAATTGGTAAAGTTACTTTTGTTTTTCAACCAGCGGTGGTATAATGCAAAGTCATATCTGAAAAGGGATTTTAATCAGGCAAGAGTAATCATTCTTGCTGGGATCTTTATTGATAAAACTAAAGGGACTTTGTAATTGAGTAACAAGAGGAAAACTTGCTTCATGTTGACAATTCCCTCATATTTGATCATAAATTAGGTACCTATGAGCCGATCAAAGGTTTATTGTTGTCCAAGGCCACTGTTGGGGCCAATAAGATGAGCTTTCCAATTTAAATGGGAGGGAAGAGTACGCCTCAATGGTGAAAGTGTTGGTTAGCCCTGCAGTTTTAAACTCTTGGTTATACTCCATGTCAGGTGCCAGCTTGATCTATTCCATCCGTTTTTAGAAGATTACGTTCACTGGGGAGGCAGTATCCAGGATGGCCATCACCCAGACTTTCTGAATAACCGCTTCCACCTTGGTGAGTGTTCATCCAAAGTTAGGAGATAGAGCCAGGTCCTCCTTGATTTGGAAAAAGAAAAGGTTAGTTTGCTAGTGGTCTCAAGGTAGCTCTCCAAGATAGACTTCATGGTCTGAACCCACTAAGGAGGTCAAATCAAACTGTCCAGGAGCTGATCAGCATCACTGGCGGTGTTAGTAACCGCAGGACTCCCTATAGCTTGATTAAGATACGTTTCTCAGGTAGAGTGGCCTCATCTGCTTTGCCAGCATTCAATCAATCAATCAATCAATCAATCAATCAGTAACCTCCACTTCAGCGGGTGCTCTTAGAACATAGTAACCAACGTTCTCATAACCCCCTTCAGATTTGTCATCAGTGGGGTTGTCTATGCACCTCAAAGGGTTATTAGTTGAGTGGGTGAGTTATGGCATGTCAGTGTTTGTTATTTGACACCCTCAGTTTGCTGGCCCTTCATTAGGGCAAGTGATGACTTGTGGACAGTCTGCTACCGCTTTAATCATGGGAGAAGGTGTTTTAGCTTTAATGGCCTTTGTCAGAAGATTTTTGTTAACTGGCTTGGGTTGCTTCATAGAGGCAGGTTTTAAGCTGCAGAAGGCCAGGAGGATACATTTTGCATATCAGAGAGGCGTGACAAATGAGCTGCGGTAGGAAGCCTCTCAGAGGAGGGTGTGATCTGAAACACAGTGTCAACCAAATGTACAGGGCGCCCTTTTGGCGCGAATGATGGAGTACTTGGGATAAACTCATGTGAGGGGGATATCTGTTTTAAGTTGCATGTGGGAACAGGTTTTGGGATGGTCATTGTGGTCTCCCTCTGTTGAGATATGGTTAGGAGTTCCACAATAGTTAATCCTATAGGGTTCAACTCATCCTCTTGAGTAGTCTCAGTGTTATGGAAATTTACAACCTCTAATAGCGCCTCTTTTATGTCACAGACATTCCAAAAATGGTGTTTTACAGAGATGATATTTCGTGCTAAAGATGGTTTTGAAGAAATACCAGTTAGGATGGCAGCAACAGCATCGTCAAGAGGTAGCATGTTGGCAAGTAGCAGTGTCAGGTCTGCTTTAGAAGCGATCAATAAAAGTGGCAACTGATTCTCCCTTTTGTAAGCTAAGGCACCTGAAAGCCTGCTTGTCCCTTTTTAAACTCTAGTTGAGCCAAATTCTTTAATAAGCGCAGCCTTAATTTCCACCCAGGTAACAAGGCTGTCCATTTTGGAAACAATTACCTCTTGTACACAGCGACTTAAACATGAAAGGATGTGTTTAATTTTCTGTTTGTCAGTCTCTCCTTGCATGAAAGATTCATAGACATACACAAATGAAACTTTGGACCCCTACTAGGGGAAAACTTGTATTTAATTGGGGCTTTAAAGGGACGTTGTTCAAGCTCTTTTAGATGTGAGAAAGCGCTATCTAGTTGCTTTTAAAGGGCAACTATCCTGTACTCATTTGCAAGAAAAAGGGTAGGAGGGTTACTCACTTCGACAGCATCCATTTTTGAATTGAAATATTGGTTCTGATAACTCCAAAGTCACAGGTTTGACCCCTGTAGTGAGCACCACTTTGTGGAATCCAGCTAATTATTACTCTCTGGTGCTAATATGCATCTGGATTCCACAAAAGATTTATTTTGATTTATTTTTGCAAATTAATTTGGCAGACTTAAATTAAAAAGAAGTATTCAAGGTGGGTCAACCTTGGGACAATATACCACACCAAGGATTTTTATAGCCAGTACAGATTTTAAACATGTGTTAAAGCAAACCAGCACTAGAGTGGAATCAGGAATTATCCTGCCAGGCTAACCACCCTTTAATTTAATAACTTTTGATTGGTTCAATCACATACTAAACTTAATGATAGCCATCTACATACTTTGTCTGATTTATTGAACTTATAATTGATTGGTTTAATTACATATTAAATTTAATGATGGCTATCTACAATGCTTCAAGCTCATCAAACTATTACATCATTTCATTGCCCATATTCTGAACTTATCCCCGGCTATAAGACATACACATGCTAAAAAAATCATTGTTATTTTTTATAGATAACTTTTATTTCCTTCTTTAGTTTTGCCAACTCTGTGGCATAACCATCAGATTGTAATAGATTGGAATTTTACAAAAAAATGACACTTTTTTGTTTTCTCTTTCTCTTTTTGTAATGGTTGGGCTCTTATAATTGTTACATTATACTTGTATTCAGATTTAAAAATCCCAAGTCAGTAGCTTAAGGAATTTCAGTTGAGAGTTGAGATTAGCGGTTAAATGTGCCTCTCCCAAGCCATATTTTAGGAGTAAAAGAGCCTAAAAAATGTCAAGTGGGGGCTCCCTAAAGTGCAACCTTGATAGGCTGAGCTTATGCTTTCTGAACTTCAGTTTAGAATTCTCTAGGCCGCTTTTCCTCCCTTACCTTGCCTTACCTTTGGGTTTCCATGACGCAACAAATTTTTGTTGCATAACAAAAACTTGAGATTTAGGCTTGGCCCCCAATTTCACTGCCTTTTTCATTTCACGCTTGCAGTGCAACAACATTCTGATATTGTTGCCTAACTTGCCAGTTTTTATTATGAACTAAAATAAATTTACTTTTTAAGAAATATCTTATATAACTGACTTTTTCCACGTTTATTTTCCTATATAAGGTTATTTTGTTAGTATTTGACTTTAACTCTTATATAAAGTGTCCTCCCATGTGCTGAGAAACAGATTGATGTTGCTGGTTGATACCAATTGTAATTAATAATTGAGATTGTTAACTTGGATGTTGGGCTTTTCTTCCTCATTACTATCACTTTTAGTAACTTGATTCTATGCAATTTCTCCAAGATTGAAAATCAACAAGGAAATATGAGCAAATTTGTCCGCAACAACACCAGTTGGGTAAAAGTGGCCAGCGCAAAAGGCCTGAAGCCCTCACAACCCACCGGGGAAAAACGCCCCAGCGGAATGTTGACACATCCTCCCACCAAAAAGGGTGAGTACAGCACCGCACCCAGAGTTTTGCAATTTCTGCAAAGAATGGGCGCATATACCAAAATAGAACACTCCCAACCCCTGTCCTCCCTTGAGCATGGCCTTAGTATTATGGTCAGTGATAACTCCCTCAAATCATGGGGAAAAATGGGGGAGGCCTTCTCCGCGACTTTCCAAAACACCGTCTTGGTAAATTTATAAAAATTTACATAGAGGATGGGTGGACATCAGGTTCATGTCCTTGGAAGAATTGGCGGAAGCAGCAAAAGTCATATTCTCCATAAAAATTAACAATGAAGACCGCACCATCTTCACGGTGCACACATGATGGAATGAGGCAAAAGACCTATTCATCATATTTGACCAACTCCCAAGTACCGTGCACCATGATATCCTTGTGGATGAGCTCCGTGGGGGCCTTGAAGGTTACAGTGTAATCAAACAGTTCAAATTTGAGAAATTCCCCCTCCTGCTCCACCTGTGTACAGGGAAGGCAATAGCCACTATAGAACCCAATCAGGATGTGGTAGAGGATAACACCCTCATTCCACACATGGCGACCATCAACCTCCCCAATGGCAGCATATCTCATTCCTTATGCATCACACTGGAACACACCCCACCTATCTGCGAATTCTGCTCAGCTATAGGCCACAAAGACCATGCATGCCCCATCAAGTGTGGGATTGAAGCACCGGAATTTTGTGAGGACAATATGGATGAAACAAGCCCAACTTTCGGCAAAACTAAGGACTCCACTTTCGCCTTCTATTGGGGCAAAAGAGCTGACGTTGCTTTGGTCGAGCCCATCTTGCGCAAGGACTGTTGTTGCACATAGACTGCCCACAAGCAGGCCGCGAGTTCCGCTGAGACCCAAGCTCACACCACGATTTCCCCAGAGCAGATTCAGGTGGATGCCATGGCAGCACAGCGGAATAACCAATCAGATCCCCCACATATAACCTAATGCAACCAAAATGATGAATTTTTTGGACACAACTAATCAAACACCTTTCAACCAAGCTGGAGAAAATTCACCTCACAACACTATGGATCCTCCCAGCCAATCACGTGTGATCAATGATGATATAGTTCATGTGCACAATATGGAAGACCATTTCGGCCAATCACAATGTGACAACACTCATGCACAAAACCCAATCACCCCAACACCTAGTTTCTGCCCATCAAACCCACAGGCGAGCAGTGGAAAATTTTTTGCTGATGGGGCACGAGCCAACCCACACCAGACCCAAACTCCACGGATTAATCTGAGCCAGAAAAAACTGTACAAAACCAGTACTATGACTGCTGACCAACACTGGAACCAATATGGCTAATTGGCCCCATACTCGCAGTATGACCCATGATAAGGAACTGAGTGACCTCAGTGGGTCGCCCCAGCATTCCTGATGTGCAGACTACCGCAATCAAAATAGGGATGCTCAACATTGCGGGAGCCAAGGCCCCCATGTCCCAGCCCAAAAAAATGGCTTTCCTGTGCAATATCCCCATGGACATCTTGGCCGTCCAAGAACCCCACTGTCCACCAGGGGAGGAGGAGTCATGGTCAACCATGCTCCTTCCGTCCAAATCCTTTTGGATGTACCACTGTGGGGTGGTAATTTGAACTAACTGTGACCCTCCAGTAAATATCCAAAGCACATCCTCCCACTTGGAGGGATGGCTGCTTCTAGTGGATCTTGAGTGGAATGGAGAAACTTTTGCTTTGGCGTGTGTGTATGCCCCAAATAAACCCAAATGACTGCCAAAAATTTTCTCCAATATCCTCTCAGTCCCTTTCCCCGAGGCAACGTTTTTTGTGAGAGATTTCAACTGCTGGCTTAACACCATTACCAACTGCTGGCCCAAGTCTAAGGCTATACCCCATGGCCACATGGAGCTATGCATACTAAAGGCAATGCTGGGCCTGTGTGACACCATTCCCAAACAAGCCCCCACCCTGCCAACATGACGAGGCCCCACCACAACAATAACCAGCTGGTCTCAATGACCCGGATTGACCTGATGCTCACCCCTATAGACTTCCATCACCGGATATCAGATTTTACAACAATAATTATCCCTTTCTCTGACCACCGGATGGTCTCAATAGCATTATCATCCTCAGAAAAATACAAAAAGCCACCAACCTGGCACAGAGTTCACCCAAGCACCATCCATCTTCCAGAACTTAAACTTTGGATTGAGATGGTGCTAACAACACAGCAAGAAAGATGACCACCTAATGGGAACCCTATCACCAAGTGGGAAATATTCAAGGCTCGCGCAACCAAGAAAGCCTGCCACCTGAACTCCAGAAAAACAGCCGCAATGTCCGTGACAATCAACAAGGCTATCGGACAGCTTCAGCACTTAGAAAACAACACACCTTATGAGGATACACCCCCAATGGGGCCGCCTGTGGTTCCAGCTATCTACACAGGTAAACTCCCTTTTTAGAAAACACCAGCACTACACTGAAGTATGCTACAAATTAAAATACATTTTATCCACATGGCCCAATTTTTCTGCCGTTTTAAACCAATTTTGACTTTGGCGATTTGCACACAGTTCCGCTGAACAGATGACACACTGGCGTCCACACCATCCAAAATATTGTCCAAATTACACCGATTTTACACCAACCTGTACACGGCGGATTTTACATAGCCTAGAGAAATTGATAAAATTTTACCATCCGCTAATATTGACACTATAACTGTCAACCAGACCTTGTAGCACCCATCACTAAAGATGAACTATGGGAGGTAATAAGATCAACCCCATGCAACAAGTGCCCTGGGCTGGATGGCCTAACATATGAATTTTTCAAAATTATTTTAAATATATCGCACTAATACTACTGGCAACTATGAACAAGTGCCTGGAGGACACAACCCTTCTACCTGGCGGCCAAGACGCATATGTGGTCACACTCTTCAAAAAAGGAGACCAGGCAGACCTAAACAACTGGTGTCCAACCGCTCTCGCCAATACTGACACTAAAATACTAACTAAAATCTTAGCTAAGCATTTGGGTTGCATTGCTCAGACAGCCCTCTCCCCCCATCAGTTTGGCTTCATCCCAAATCGCTCAATTTGGGATAACATCCACACAATTGCTAACATCTGCCAAGCTAACCCCACAGGCGCCCTTGCTTTCCTGGACCAAAAGAAAGCATATGACTGAGTGCACTGGGGTTACCTAGAACAGTGTCTAACGTCTTTCAACCTACCACCACATTTTACAAACTGGGCGCTCCTCCTAACGCGCTCAGCCAGGTTTGCAATCAGAGGCCTAGGTTTCCTAACTGACACCATCACCCCCCAAAGGGGCCTCAAACAAGGTGACCCGCTTAGCCCCCTACTATACAATCTTACCCTTGACCCCCTCCTTCGCATTGCAAACTCAAAGCTCACTGGAATCATGTTGGAGGGACAACTACCAACCAAAATGCTTGTCTTTGCTGACGACTGCATTGTTGGAGTCTCAGGCAATAGGGATGCCAGGGCGATTGAGAACATTATTCACCAGTATGAGTCATTGAGTAACGCCATGCTGAACAAACAGAAAACAGAGGTAATTGTTATGGGCAAATTTAGTTCGAACTGGGCCCCACCCTCCCACCACCACATAAACCAACCAACCACAAAACAACGATCCAACCACACAACAACAATCCAAGCCAGTAAAACCACTGTGTTTACCATTTGCACACCACCCCGCCACCAACCCAGTCCGTCATCTGGGCATATGGCTTGAAGCTGGTGGATATGCACTTTACACCATCAAAACCAACATTTTGGACATCACAAAAAGAATGACATGTATGTGGAGGAGTAAAGCTAGTTTAACCGGAAGAGTTGTGTTAGCCAACTCCCTGATCTTGTCAAAGTTATGGTTTTCTGCCCACGCGGTTCCATTCTCCGCCAACTTTACCAACGCAGTCTATAAGTTCCTACAGAACTGGCTATGGTCTGGTTACCGCGCACCTGTCAGGCTGGAGACCATGTACAGCCCACGGAAGAAAGGCGGGATGGGGCTGCTCAACTTCATGGAAAGAGCAACGCAAATCCTCGGCTCATGGGTAGCTCTCACAACGTCACCCAACCCACCATCCCCCCACTGGGCTAAGGCAGCCCAAACCAACTTCTCAAAGGCACTACATCTGAGGTCCCCCTCCAACCCTGTAACTCTGATGAAGTACCTTGCAACACATCCAACTCCACTGGACCGCACAACACCAACCAATATTTCAAACGCACCCTGTACAACCTAAGACAAGGGGATTGGAGCTTCTCCTATGCACAGCAATCTGAAAACATTCACCCTCAAACTGGTTACATGCAACTCCACAGGGGACAAATGGTGACTAATGCGCCTGCCCCACTACCATCCTTTCCTCTTTCCCATATTTACTACATAGACTACCAATACGTCCCATATGACTTTCGCACCCAAAAGCAGGTGTGGGACCTCGTCACCTGCCCCCTCTTATCCCCACAAATGTGCTCCACAGTGTGGCGTTACATGCGCCATACATTTATAACAGCTGACTGCACCTTCTCAATGTTCAAGACATGCGCCATCTGCGGCAGACCTAACACACTAGCACACCGCCTGGAAGAGTGCCCGCCATCCGCGCATATCTGGGCCAACGTGATGCACTTGTTTCAACAATCACCTACAGCTGAGTTCTGACTATCCCGCGATATCCTGGCACTCAACATGGCCTCGCCTATCCCCCAGACGCTAAGGGCTCTAATTGTGAGTGTTGCAATATGGTCCATTCACACAATTACCCTCGACGCTTTTAATGGGATCCTCCACAATCTCAACCAAGCCATCGTCAGGTTCCACAGCCATTTGGCTGACCACTTCCAAGCCTGGCTGTTTTAATCACTCCAACACAAATGGAAGAAACGGATGGGCAACTGGATTCCAATCTGGTTCCTTCGTTATGACATTAAAAACCTCACAATCTTCATAGGCGGTAAACCCTACTAGCCCCTGAGCTGCCATACCACTTAAGGTCTAGTCATCCACCACCCGTGGCTCCTAGCCACACCCAAGTGTGCCAAGTCGTATCTTTTGAGTTCCTTTGTTTTGCGCTCTCTTCCCTCTTCTGTTTTCCGTTTTCCTCTTCCCTACATATTGGATGTGTCTGTCCCCTGGTCGGCCATCCTCAAATGAATAAAAATAAACTTGGATGTTTCCATCCATAACTTATTTGACGATTATAATGATGTTTTTCTTGAGCTTATATGTTTATAAAGATAAATAAAATGACCGCCTATGATTATGTTCTATATTTTTCAGCATTGATATATTTAGCTTCTATATCAGAGCATTTCTTGTGAATTCTTCAATGATATTATCTGCAAAACTTAAATCATAATGTACTATATGTACATATCATATATAAATAAAGTATGGAGTTATACTAAAAAGATATGTACATATTTGCATAAAATATATAACTAGAATCCAGTACTCATGCTTCACTACGGTGTTCATAGTTTACCAGATGATTCATATAACTATCTATAAGTTTTATATCCTAGATAACCACCATTTAGTGCCAAACCTTTAAGTTTATATAATTAGTTAAAGAGCCATTAATTGCTTAGTGAAAGCATTTTCTAGAAAAAGACTTATTGGTAGCAGTAACCACCCTACTAGGTAGTCGCCCTATCTTCTTTTTAATTTAATCTTCATAACTTTTTTAGTGTTTAAAATAAAATAATACAAGCGGGGAGGGGAGGAGCCAATTTTTTATCACATCCAGTATTGGTTTCAATCCTGTATAAACTAAACATGTAATAAGGTGGTAACAAGTTTCACCTCGCTTGAATACCACCCTATTTTCTATTTTATTTTTATCTTTATATCTTAATATAATTATTAAGAATGATTATAAGAGGGGAGGTGTTGGGGATTCAACTATGATGACCAAAATTACTCAAGATCAAGATCTAATATCTTAGTCTAATGAGAATGCAAAATCTATGTCAGAGATATCCAAATCTAGGATAGACTGATGATCAACCCTTTGGAGTTAACAACCTCTCTGAAGGATGGTGTTAAGCTATCTGATGAGACAGAAAATCTTATAAGAAGGTCAGTCTCATCAAATAAGAATCTTTTTTTAAGTACTAGATGGATCAAATAAGAATCTTATCATATACGATTATCATAAATATGGTATTAATAATCAGCAATATTGGTCATCTAATAGGAAAGATCTTACCTCAGGTGCATCATGAAAATACTCATGAATAACTACCAAATCTACCCCTATAAGTATCCCTCATTTTTAACTAGTAAAGTACCTTTATTTTTGTCTTACAGAGCCTAATTTTGGTCTTTTTTCATACAGGATTCTGTATTTCTGATTAGAATCAACTATAGCAATGGAACCAACAACTTCATTGGAATTGTGTTGATCTTCAATAGAGCCACAGAACTGATAATTTCGTAGCCTTCATAGCACCTGCTTATTGTAATTTCTCACAAAATTCCAATACTGGTGCTCCCTGCCAGGTCTGCTTCCAAGCCTACCTGATGAAAACATAATTTACAACCATGAATATGTCTTGTGAAGAAAGCCCCTCTTCTGAGGAATCAATGAATATCACCCAATTGGTACACTCCAACAGGCAAGAGATGTCTTCTGCTAATAAAAACAATCTGCAATTTCAAGCTTCTATGGACTTGACCATTGAGGGACCTGACCAAAATAATTATCAGATTCAAGCTGCAAATGTAGAAAAAATGGTCAAAGGCTTGATAAGGGGGGCTATTCATCCTGATGCTCGTCCTAATCATGACCGAGAATCTAAAGTTGCTGAAAATATGATGAACTTATACAATTGAGTGGTGTTACAGCTTACTAAAGTTGGTTTGGCTAGAATTGAGCAGTACCTCCAGCATTATTACATCCCACTATTCATCGTGTACTCCATATTTTGGGGTTTCATCATATCGAGATCCAGTGCCAGTTGATTCTGGTGCAACAATTTCACTCACAGTTGTCCTCATTTTATGAGATGGCTTCTAACTTTGGATGGGATAATTGGGAATCCATTCTTGATAATAGAAGAGAAATTAACAATATACATAACCAGTTAATGAGAATTGATCATGGATTTGTGGGATACATCAGCCAAGAAGTATCTCAGTAAGTTAGTGATGTCACTAACCCTATTCACCACCATATCACCTCCCTTGAGGATGAGATTATGAGACAACTGGAACAATTGTGGGTCAAACATGAGGAACTATTTGTTGAACTTGACAGGCTACTTCAACTTGTCCAAATTGTGGATAATATTAGAGAAGGTGGACCTGGTCCTGTTGGTCCTCCTGGACATATGGGTTCACCTAGTTCTCCTTTGGTAACCCTGGGACCTCCTGGTGAACGTGGTCCTCCTGGTCCGGTGGGTCAACAAGGCCCATCAGGGCCAGCAGGTCGAGATGAATCACAAGGACCCCTGGGACCTCCTGGTCCCCCTAGCTCCTTGCTTCCAATTCCCAATTATGAACCTTCAATTCTACTAGTATCAAGAGTACAGGTGTTAGAAAACCAAATTTGAGCCATAGCTCAAAGGTGTTTTTTATCATTGGAAGGCATCCTGACTGACCCTGATTACTCATTAACAACTTATTGGATGGCGTGGATAATGCTCATTGTCTATGCGATGCTAACTAACTACACAAAAAACCCAGTTTGCAAGGCTAAACGCTTCCATCAAAAGGTTATCTGCTATATGTGGAGTAATTGAAAATAAGCAGGAAGAGATGATCACTGTGATTTCTAATTTGAGTCAACAACCTGTGAATGATAATCTTGCTCAATGGGTTCATAATTTACAGGAGGACCTCAACCATTTAAGGCAACAAGTTGATTGAATTCCCACTCAAGCTCCTGTCCCAGAATCTGAACCCTCTGAAACTGATCTGGCCATGGTATTGGGTGTACATGTTTTGAGTAATGAACTCACTACCTTCAAACCTAATTTTAAGGATAAGTTTGAGCTGGGTTAAGGTAGCATCCATTCTTTTCTCTTTGTCTATGAGCGTGCAATGGACGGGGCAACTGATCAACTGAAAGTCCGGCATATTACCTCTTGCCTAAGCCAGTTTTCATAAAAAATCATGGTTCCTCACCTGAAGCTTTGCAATACATGGGCTCAAGTTAAGACCGCCCTTATTAAGGAATTCAGGAGTGATCAAATCCTTTCTAACCATAAGCAAGCCATTATGAGTATTCAAATCAAGCAAGGAGAATCTATCCAAGATTTCGCTAAAATATTTTACTATGAAGCCCAGACTCTTGCCACTTACGACCAGATTACTGTAGATGATGCCATATCAGCTGTAATGAGTGTGTTTTCTTCTCGCACTCAGTTACTAATACAATTTGAAATCACTTAAAAGAAATTTCAGATCCATTAATAACATCAAATAAGCTCTCATAGAGATTCCTAATGGTGCGGTACACCTGACCTCCACTATTAACCCTCATTATTATATCCATGCAATGCCTCCTAAACCCAAACCTAAAAAGAAGAAGGAACCATGCACTATTATGGTCTCGTGGGTCATGTGGTATCTCAATGTTGGAAAAAGCAAGCGGAGGAGTCGAAAAAAGAGGAGTCAGCATTGGGCATGAGGCTCCCTGTGCTGACCTACCTCCTATGCCTCCATCAAGACCTTTTAATTCTTCTGCAGATTGTTATGTGATATCTACTCCAGGTGATCTTGATGTCCCTGATGAATTAGCCAACAAAGATACCATTTCTGCTTACGCTTCTGTTTATCCTTATTCTACTTCAATTCAATTCAATTGATTAATCCCTTGGTGTTTTCAATCCCAAGCTTTGGCACTGATGTGACCCAGGTGTAAGTCATCATGCATAAGGTGAAAGTTTTGGCTATTATTGATATGGGATTGCCCATCAATGTTTTCTCATCCAGGCTTATGAAAAAATCAAATTTGGCGCCAGACTTAAACCATCCTCAAGACTATGGAACTGCTGGTCCATCCTACACCAAATCTATAGGAGCTTACTTCTCTCTTCCAATGTGCTTTGGAAAGTTGGTTGTGTTGGCCCCTGCAGTAGTGTTGGATAACAACTGCTATGACTTACTCTTGGGAACCAAATTTCTCATTAATTGATGCGATAATCAGCTTTAAGGACAATTACCTTTCTTTAATTTGGTACCAAGTACCTTTAATTTTACAAGATGTTCCCAATAGCAAAAGTAAACTCAAACGACATGTTTGCTCATTGGAATACCCCACTTCTCTCATCTTGAATGCCAAATCTTGGTACCAAGGACTATACTTCCACTTTTGTCAGCTTGTGCCTTTGAGGGAATGCCTTTATACTCTAATTCTCCAATACCATTCCCCAAAAAGCTCAAGTCATCATTGATATGGGAGTACAAGTATTTGTACCCACTGATCATGTATTAGAGATCTTCAGTAGTCAAAAGCACTCTCATTTGGAGGCTTTACCCTGCCCTGGTATCCTCGATTCTGCCTACAATGAGACTGTTTTAGTTCTACTAGCTAATTTCACTTCTCAACCTATGCAATTGAATTACAATAACCTTGTTGTCTATGTGCGGCCTACTCCTGTAAGTGAAATCTTATCCGTGTCAGGATGTGGAGATTTAAATGAACTTGGGCTAGAGAAACCCCCTATCATTGCTAGAATTGATGTCAAATTTGGGGATTCACTCACTCTAGAACAACAGCATGAAGCTGAGGCTCTGATTGAAGATTATACAGATATATTTGCCCAAGGTCCTGGAGATTTTGGACTAATGAAAGATGTGCAGCATCAGGTGAAAACTAGGGATATTCCCCCTATTTGAGCTTGACCATATTGCAAATCTAAAGTTGAGGAAGCTCATGTCTCAGTGGAATTGAAACAACACCTTGATGCGGGGCAGTTAACACCTTCTAAGGGTCCATGGGCTTCTCCTTTACTACTCATTTGAAAAAAAAGATTGGGCCATAGAGTGGTTATGGACTATCATCAGCTCAATGATGTAGCCCAAAAGGATTCTTATCCTCTACCTCTCATTGATGATTCGTTGAGATTATTGTCTGGGTCACAATACTTCTTGGCTATGGACCTTGCAAGTGGTTATTGGCAAATTGACCTGGCTCCAAGAGATTATCAAAAATGTGCTTTAATCTCTAGTGAGGGGTTATTTGAGCCCACTCATATGCCGCAGGGGCTTTGTAATGGCCCTGCTACTTTCCAACAAGCCATGGATGGCTTGTTTGGGGATTTGAAACTTTCTTGTGTTTTGGTATACTTAAATGATGTTACTGTGTTTTCTCGCACTTTAAACGAGCATTTGGCTCATTTAAAGGAAGTTTTTGGTTAGATGCGTCACGCTTCACTTAAGCTAAAACCATTTAAGTGTGCCTTTTTTAAGACTGAGATGGAATTCTTAGGTCATAAAGTTAATCGCAAGGGGATTTTACCCTTATCTAATAAGATACAAGCTATTTTGGACATGCCTGTTCCTAAAAGCTTGTGCGATATTCAAGTGTTTTTAATGATGGTTGGTTATTACCGACAATTCATCCCTCATTTTGCGGAGATTGCAGAGCCTTTAGTTTACCTTTTTCACAAAGCAGTTCCTTTTGTATGGGAAGAATCGCTGCAGCAAGCTTTTGATCTGTTGCACCAAGCCTTAGTGAGCGCACTAATCTTAGCCCATCCTGACTTTTCCAAACCTTTTATACTATTTACTGATGCCAGTGATATTGCTATTGGAGCCATTCTGGCTCAACATGATACCAATCTGGTTGATCATCCCATCGTGTACTATAGTAAAACCCTTTCTAAGGCTGAACGCAATTATAGCTTTACTGAGAGTATGCCTTGCAGATTTGTCTGCCATCAAGCATTTCTGTCCTTATCTATAAGGCAAGCGTTTCACTATTGTCACGGATCACGCTTCCCTGAAGTGGTTGTAACTAATGAAGGATCCTGATGGGCGCTTAGCTAGATGTGCGTTGAAGCTTCAGAATTATGAATTTACTATTTGTAAAAATTTACTAAGGTGTTATTATCGGAAAAAACCCTAGTAACCTTTTTACTGCACAGGTTCAGTTTCCTCATGCACTTCATCTGCATTGTATAGTAGAATGGATTATTAATCAATAATAGTATGATGACTATAATTGTTAGTTGAGTATAAATTTTTATATTTTTGCCTAATGCTCGGCCAATATTCCCAATTATTAACTTGCAATGTTGTAATTGTAGGGATTTGTTCCCTCATTCTGTCCAACCCAATCTTCGCTGAGATTCCCTGGTGACAGTCTCTTTGGTCCAACACACAGTCATCAGCAATCCCAGATTGTGTCTCCTTCTTCTCTAGATCCCCGCTTAGATCTTTACTCCTTTCTCTAAGAGTCTTCCAATTATCGCAAACAGCAATAATATCCTTGAGAAAGAATAGCACAATGGAAGCTGATGATAGTTAAATTCTTAAACTATATACTGAATGAATAACTTAGAGCTATATAACTTTGTTCTTGTAATTACTATTTTTATTATAGTGAATCCTAGGGAATTTATAGTGAGGATTTGGTCGTCTAACCCTTGGTTGACACCTCTTTGATGAAATGGTAGCCATTGCCATTGAATCACCCATCTTCGTCTCAGCAGCAATGGCCTTCCCCATCCTGGCTAGGATTCTGTCATTGGACATCCTCAAGACCTAAACGGAAAGAGTCAGAAAACGTGTCCCTAACATTTTCCTCTCAATCCTAGTGAATCAACCATCTTTGGCTAGCAACCTGCTTAGGTAATGGGACTTATTATCCATTAAGGCAGGTTGCGCACCAACCAAACAATTTGCTAGTTTCAGGTGGCATCACTCGCCTCACAACTTGCTATTTATTCCCAATTAGTTGGTGATGAACCCAACTGATCCCAATTGGTACACCTGATAGTAATCACTATCAGATGCCCCTATTTCGTTGGCAACTCCGCCAGATGAGATCTTAAGTATTCATCTGGATCAATCCCCGATGGATATGACCTGGCGAATATCCCAAAATCCCCCAAACCATAGTTACTCTGAAACTCAGGCCAACCAATTTTCAATTCAATTCGCCTAAGGGAATTTTTCCCTAGCGATCCTTGGTAATCTAGCAGGCTGGGAATATGGGCAAAAATCTAACACATCCCCCTCTTGCCTAGATTTCCAGAGAGAAAAGGACTGGGGCATGAGAACACTGCTTCAGACACTTGGTCAAATATTTCTTTGGTTCAAGTGAAGTACATTAATCAATACTCAACGCTGCTTGGGATGACCTTTGGCATACAGCGTTCTTCCTCTTCCTCCTTGCTACCGCCTTCCCAGAGAGCGGTCCCCACAATCTACTGTCATGTTAGCCTGTTCAATTTACTTGTGACGATATTAGTCCTGGGATCCAGTTTTCCCCCCATCAGGGTATATGTCACTGTCATATTAGGATTCTTGATCTGGCGTCCTTGATTTCCTGATTTTCTCCTTGTCCTAGATAGGAGACTCTTGCCATCTATGTTCTTTTCATGGCTCAATTAAGAATACATATTTTTGTTCGCCCTTGCTATTTCACTCATAACCTCTTGGCTCAATTCATTCCTAATTCTTCTCTTGGAGAGCTTATCCCATTTATTTTGAGATTAATTTCTCCAAAATTGGAACTTAATGTATTGTAGAGTGCATAATGACAACTTCCATATAAGTCCGACATCCCCTCTCTCTTCCAGCTCATATGTCAAATTCTGATTCATGATACCAGCAGCTTCTGAATAGTTTGTCTGATCAAGGCCTCCGTATCTTCCAGAAGATGAGTCAGGATGCTCAGAGGAACCTCTTCTATGGTCCTTCCAGGACTCATATGCCTAGTCTGGCGCCAGCGGCTAGTCCTTCTGTCATGTACTGGAAACAGTAACTAATCCCTCCAAAACCAGGCCTGCTATTATTACAAACAACTCTCAGATGATTCTTTCTCTGCTGTCAATTCCAAAGTTGGACTTCAAAACTCTCCTGGATTTGGCTCCTTTTGCTGATGCTCTGACCATTGTCATAGATGCTCCAGAGATTATGCCATTTGCTCTTGATTACTCCGTTTCTTGCTGGGTCAGACCTGCTTCCTGTTTTCCTCTTCTGACTCAGACAATATTACAAACCCGCTGTTCTGGCTACCAAGCTCACCATTGGAAACAGTATTCATTTCAAGATCCCATACTCTGAACTCCAAGCTCAAGTCACCAAGGCTTTGTCCCTAGCGCTGAATCCATCTGATCTTGACAACATCCTGGATTGGGATACCAACGCTTATGCTCTTCGCTTTGCTGGCCAAGTTCTTTGAAGTTGGTCCACAAAGCTTCTAGCCTCACCTGGGTTTCACCACTCCTTCAGCTTTAGCTTCCGAGAAGCCCATAGTCATTGCTTGCAGGATGCCATCTGCTCCCTGCATGACTATCTCTTCACCGGCGCTTCCCATTGGTATCCTTCTGATGGCATTGATATGGGGCATGATTCAGCACCCCCGTCAAGCATCCCTTATTCGTTGCTGGCCCATATGTCCAGTGCTCTTAATGAAGCCCGTCGTCAGGCGCTTAAAACTAATCTTCTGGCTCTGGTACCATATTGGGATTACTTGGGGTTATTTGCCAATTGCCTCTTCTTATACTGTTGCTTTCCTCCCCGCTCTGGGGTTTCACGATTGGCTTCATCTGACATCTCGATTTTCCTTCCCCTAGTTGCTTTCTCACAGGGATCTGCGTCTGCTCTATGAACATGGTTTTTGAAGTTCTAGCCCTCTCTAGCATCCGATCTCACATCAATTTCAATGGGCTGTTCATTCCTACCACCAAACACCTCCCTCCCCAAAGAGGCGACATAGACGGAATCATCCCTGTATTGAGGACAATTAATAAAAAATAAAAATTATAAAATTATATCGGTTTTTTCTCTGTGCAGTTTATAATATATATATATCCGATATCTTTTGTCAATTTTTTATCTTTATTCTTTTTTCTATGGTACTTGACTTTTTTTGGTTCAGCGGTCCACCTTTTTATTTTTCCCCCAAACTGGGTCCTGGGTACTTAAACCTGCCAGTTTCCTATGGTTCAGAAGTCCTTTTTTCAGACTTAACCATCTAGATTGGTTCAGAAGTCCTTCTTTTCAGACTTGACCTAATCATCAGAACATGACCAACTTAATGGTTCATTGGTCCTTCGGGAACTTTTTATTTTTTCATCGATCCATTGCTTTAGATACTTAGCATGGACTCGATTCACAACTCTTCCATCCAAGAGATTCTTGTTGGAGTAGGCATCAGTTGCCATCTTGGCGATCACTTCAAATGGACCTGACCACATTGCATCTAGTCTGCTTCTTCTTCCAAAACCATGTGTTATGCAAAAGGCAACTCTTTCCCCTATTCAATATTCTGCTAAGGCCAGTTGGTTCTTATCATCTGTCAATTTTGCTTGTATCCTTTTCTTCAAAGTTGTATTGAATGCTTGCAATTGCATATCAATCAGGATATTTGTCATTCAGTTCAGATATTGCTTGGCACTCATCCTCAACATAGTTTCACCACCAAATATAAATTTGGCGGCAACGCGGCCTTTCTCCCATACAACAACCTAAACGGCATCTTTCCCATCACCATATGATGACTAATATTGTAGGCGAATGTCACTGAGCTCAGGTACGTTCCACACGTGGAAGTTCTTCCTGTGACTAGCTTCCTCAGCGTCACAGCCAGCATTCCATTCATATATTCTACCAATCCATTTGTCTCTGACTGGTAGGGTACTGACATGACTCCTCTGATCCCCATTATCTCATTCAATCTTGGGATCACATGAGATGTGAAGTTAGTCCCATTATTGCTAAGTAGGACCTGCGGACATCAAGGCTGGTATATTACTTGATCCAGGATGAACCTCGCGGTACTGGTAGCGTCTACTTTCATTAGGGCCTATGTCTTGACTCATCTTGTCAGATGGTCGATGGCAACTATAATGTACTTGACTCCCCCTGTGCTCATCATCAGTGGTCCCATCACATCAATGAACACCGTGTGCCAGGCAAATCCAGGGCAGACCAGTCAGTATACAGTTGTATTCTTATGTGGTTTGTGCAGCTGGCACTCCGAGCAACAAGCTAGATAATCCACAACATTGTAGTTGGTGGATATCCAGTAATAGTACTGGCATATATGATCAGTTGTTTTCCTCGAGCCTAATGCCCAACAACCTTGTGAGCTGCTTGCACTATGTCTGCTCTTTCTGACGGCTTTGGGAATAATAACCACTTCCCGTTGATCATCTTAAATACTTGTCCATCCATGGTCTTGGTTTTTCCATCGCTTTCCAAAGCGCACCTTAGATTTCTTGGGGCTCGTCCCAATTTTTCTGTTGACCATTCTCTGGTTTAGCTCATCCGCCTGCGGGTATACCATCTGGACCATTGGTAACTGCAATAAGCCATCCGCGTTCTGGTGAGAAGCCCCCGCTCAAAGGACATTCTCATAATCATAAGCCTGTAGCTTAAGTGCCCATCAGGCCAGTCATCCTTCTGGCACTCTTAAATTGTACAGCCAATGCAGCGAAGAGTGGTCTGTCACCACTTTAAAGTGCGTTCCATGGATTTACACCCAAAACTGCTTACATGCATAAATGACTGCAAGGCATTTACGCTCAGTCATGGTGTAGTTCCTCTCAGAGGCTGAGAGTGTCCAGCTCACATATACCACCGGATGTTCATCCCCAAGTTCATCTACTTGGCTTAGTACGGCGCCAATTGCCATCAACAAAGCATCAGTTTTAATAATAAAATCCCGATTGAAATTCAGATGTCAGAATTGGAGAATCTACTAAATACCAGTTTAGCTCATCAAAGGAGTCCTGGGCCTCTTCATTCCATATGAATCCATTTTTGGATCCTTCAATAAATGGAATAATGGCTCAGCTATTCAGGTGAAGTCCCAAATAAATCTTCTGTAGCATCTTACCATCCCAAGAAACACATGGATGTCTTGGACACTCTTTGGTACAGCCATCCGTTCTATGGCTGCTATATTCTGGGTTTGCAGCTGCAATCCACTGTAGTTAATTACAAATCCCAGATATTCCAACTCTTTATTAAAGGAGTGGCACTTTCTTGGCTTGATCTTCAGGTTAGCCGCGGACAGTCACTTAAATACTTCTTCCAAGTGATGTAGGTAATCAGTAAACGTCCTACTGAACATGTTTATATCATCCAGATATACCAGGACACATGACAACTTCAAGTCGCTCAATATCGCATCCATGGCCCTCTGAAACGTTGCAGGCGCATTACGTAGACCTTAGAGCATCCTCGTCAGTGGTATAGCCCCTGCGCAGTAATAATTGCACATCTTTCCTGGTCTTCCTATGGCAAGTTGATCTGCCAATATCCCAAGATCAGATCCATCGCAGAGAAATACTTCGCTTCTCCCAATTGATCTAGTGCATTGTCAATCCTTGGTAAGGGATACAAATCCTTCTTTATAATTTTATTCAGCTTTTGGAAGTCAATCATCACCCGGTTGGATCCATCCTTTTTCTTCATTATCAGAATTGGACTCAACCAGGGACTTAACAACGGAATTAGAAGCCCATGCTTCACTAGTTTGCTGATTTCATTCTCCACTACCGCTTCAGCAGCTTCTAATTGTCAGATCAGTCTCACCCTGATCGGCAAATTTTCCCCAGTGTCAACCTTGTGGATCAAATCTTGTGCGCATCCCAAACTATGGTTGTCCTGAGTGAACACTTCCTGATACTTTTTTAATAGTTTGAGCACCTCCTCTTGCTGGCCTTCTGACAGATCAGTGAGCTGCTCTTGATCAACTAATAGGCTGATACTTTTGGTTACTCCAGCAGGTAATCCCATCTCATCAAGAGTCCCAAAATTGTGGAATCTTCTCAATTTGGCCACCAGGATAAGATGAACAAACATGATGATCTGATTTCTCACAATCTTCATCAGTTTTTCATTTAAATTCGCCAAGAGAACTCAAATTTCTCCATGGCCCAGCATTATTATCCCAGGAGCCACCCAAGGCTCCACTTTGGACTTCTTCCAGGGGCTTCTGACCTCCCCATACAGCAGCTTAGTTATCTCCATTTTCAACCCTGTGTTGGCTATCATCTGCAATCCTTGCAGTATGATCCTCTCATTCTTGATCCTCAGTGGATTTCCCCAGTTCTCTAGGATTTCCGCCAGTATTTCATGTCACTTTCTACCAACTAACTGGTACCAAATCTGGACAATGCCATCATTGTATATTAGATTGATGAAGTTGTTTCTCCAATTTAGTGGAGCTTCACCATCCTTCTAATATACCAATGATAACGTCTGACCCAATAAGGTCAACGTATTATCCTCAAAGTTACATATAACTCTGTATTTTCGTAAGAACTCCATTCCAATCAGAATGTCATAGTTTTGGTTGGCCAAAACTATTGCTGGTGCAGATACCACCAATGACCCAAATCAAAGTGATAATGCGCTATATTCTCCACAGGAGATGGTGGTGCTTGGCCCAGCTGTCCCTTATTCCTTCTTATGTTCCAAGTCTGGCGAGATCTTCATCCTCTTTACCAGCTTGGTTGAGACAATATTGATGGGTTCCCCACTGTTGACGTCGCCCTCACCTGCACTTGAATTACTTGTATGTCTATATATGTACACTCAGTTTATTGAAATATAATGTTTACTGAGTGAATAGCAGCATTTTTAGCTGAATTTAGGGTGTGAATAATACGCGCCAATAAATCAGGAAACAATACCTTTATCGCACTGAGGGGGGTCAACAAATTGGCCTCATCTAAACAGACTTCAGATAATTTTTAGGTTCCTGGCGGTTCAAATCTTGTCCATCAGTTGTCAGGCATACGGACTGGCAACTTCCTTGATTATCTCAGGGTCAATTTTATTTGCCCCAGCTCTGGTAACGGCATTTACATCCAAATTGACCACTTGATACAGCTGATCCTACTCATTGTCTACAAACAGATCGCTGATATCAATTTTTTGGTCATAATGTTGGGAGAAACAGGCTTCTCCGCAGCTCTAGACTGTTCCCCATCTAGGCTGCAGACCCTTTTCCCAATTCCTTGGTGTCTGCTGGCTCTTTCACCTGGACCACGTTGATCTGATCCTTCATCTTCTTACAGTGCATGGTGAAATGTCCTTTCCCGCCACATTGGTAGCAGACCTTTTTCTTCTTATTCAACCATCTAAATTCTTCAGGATTATTTCTTGGCATGGTTTGATTGGTTGTCTCTTTAGCTCCTTTGTTTCCCTTCATGGGATTCATATTGCATACCATATTAGATTTGAAGCTTCTATTTGGGGCATCAAATGTCGCTCCCAATATCTTCAAATTATCTATCATTTGCGAGGTAGTTATTTCTGTTGCAAACACAGAAGACATCATGCAATTCAAATCATGATAGGGCCAAAGGGCTGCTTGCAAGGCGATTCTGGCATTAAAGCCATTCAATATTTTGCTCTGACCAGGATCTGTGACTCCTGGTAAACCAATCCGCAAAGCTAGCTAGAGACTCATCTTTATGGAACTGGATTCCCATAAAAACCTGTTTGCACTTCAACATGTGCGTCGACTCCTGAACTTTTTATGATGGCCACTTTTGCCTCAGCATACAACCAGCTGTCCCCCTTCAGGTGAGGTAACACTAAGTTTTGACAGTCAGTGTCTATGCAATTAATGACTGTCAACGCTTTTTGACAATCCCCATAGCCATACATGTTCATGTCAAACAGTCAGAAAAATGCTGGGGCGTTATCCTTATGGAACGTTGGCAATTTTGGCGTTGCCTTAAATGCCTCTGAGCTATTTCTGGCAGATTCTCTTGGTTCAGCCACTTGGCTAACTTGAGGAGGGACTTTGGGCATCATCTCCAAAATGGCAGCAAAAGCGGGTGGCATGTTCCTTGGGGTATTCAATTTCCCAAGTATTGTGCAAGGACTTCTTTCTTCAGCACTGCTTGCCATATTGGGCTCACAAACACATTTGTGAGCTTTAAGTTCCTCCACTTGTTTGATTAATTGCTCTATATCTGTGTCAACCTTTCTCAAATGAACGTGATCACTTCTCGCTCTGTTTTCAGGTATAAGACCTCTCGAATGAGGTCCCCTTCTTTATTCTTCAATGAAGTTACTTTCCCAAGTAACTTGTTCCTAAAGCTTGCAACATTATCTACCCCTTCCTCCACCTTGGCGACTCATTCTTCCAAGGCTGCGAACTCCCAATGATCCTCTGAGTTTAGAGCATTCTGGTTTACAGTGACTAACTCAGTACAAGTTTTCATAACTCATCTTTGTATGACATTCTTATAAATTCTTCAACTCAACTACCCCCGTAGTGAGCACCAACTTGTAAAAATTTACTAAGGTGTTCTTACTGGCAACAACCCTAGTAATCTTTTTACTGCACAGATTTGGTTTCCTCATGCACTTCATCTGCGTTGTATAGTAGAATAGATTATTAATCAATGATAGTATGATGACTATTATTTGTAGTTGAGTATGAATTCTTATGTTTCAGCCTAACGCTTGGCCAGTATTCCCGATTAGATACTTGTAATGTCATAATCGTAGGGATTCATTCCCTCATTCTATCCAACCTGATCTTCGCTGAGATTCCCTGGTGACAGTCTCTTTGGTCCAACACACAGTCATCAGCAATCCCAGATTGTGTCTCCTTCTTCTCTAGATCCCCGCTCAGATCTTTACTCCTTTCTCTAAGAGTCTTCCAATTATCGCAAACAGCAATAATATCCTTGAGAAAGAATAGCACAATGGAAGCTGATGATAGTTTAATTCTTAAACTATATACCGAATGAATAACTTAGAGCTATATAACTTTGTTCTTGCAATTACTATTTTTATTATAGTGAATCCTAGGGAATTTATAGTGAGGATTTGGTCGTCTAACCCTTGGTTGACACCTCTTTGATGAAACGGTAGCCGTTGCCATTGAATCACCCATCTTCTTCTCAGCAGCAATGGTCTTCCCCATCCTGGCTAGGATTCTGTCATTGGACATCCTCAAGACCTAAACGGAAAGAGTCAGAAAACGTGTCCCTAACATTTTCCTCTCAATCCAAGTGAACCAACCATATTTGGCTAGCGACCTGCTTAGGTAATGGGACTTATTACCCATTAAGGCAGGTCGCGCACCAACCAATCAATTCACTAGTTGCAGGTGGCATCACTCACCTTGCAACTCACCATACATTCCCAATTAGTTGGTGATGAAACCTGACTGATCTCAATTGGTACACCTGATAGTAATCACTATCAGATGCCTCTATTTTGTTGGCAACTCCACCCTATGAGATCTTAAGTATTTGTCCAGATCAAACCCCTGATGGATATGACTAGATTAATATCCCAAAATCCCCCAAACCGTAGTTACTCCAAAACTTGGGCCAACCAATTTCCAATTCAGTTTGCCTTAGGGAAATTTCCCCTAGCAATACCTGGTAATCTAGCAGGCTGGGGATATGGGCAAAAATCCCAACACTATTCAACATCACACTGGAGCTATTCATCAAAACGCTGATGGACTTTCTCAATTGCCTATACTAACGTTATTCTCTGTTGAAGAAGATCGCATCTATGACTTGATTGGTAGACCTGAGCTCTGATACTGGGAATCTAAGGATGTTATATCTAAACTACAATCCTTAACCAAAGATACTCAGTTTAAAGAAGGTTCATTATACAATAAGTTGGGATCTAAGTGGCTTTTTATTTGGCCCTCTGCGAAGACTGATAATATTATGGAGTCTCATTAAACTGTAGGGCATGGAGCTGTTACAGACCCTACAGTGGTTGAAAAATCATTGTTACTGGGATAACATGCTGGAATCAGTACACGATGTGTTGGAGACTTGTCTCACTTGCCAACAACAATATAGTGGAAATTTTGATGTTACAACACAAAATTGTGGGACTTTCCAAACCTTTCTCTACTATGAGTATCGATGTTGTGGGTCCTCTCCCTACTGCCACTTATGGACATCAATATATTTTATCAGCTATCGACCATTTTACTAAATGGATTGAAGCCATCTCAGTCTCCATGGTCACCGCTAAGGCTACAGCATCCTTTCTTTTAAAGCAATTTTTCGCCAGGCATGGTAGCCTAAAAGTCCTATTATCAGATAATGGGACTAACTTCATTTCTCAGGTGGTATCTGAGCTTACTAAATTAATGGGGCCTATCAATCATTTACGTCCCCATACAATTCTTCTACTAATGGTGTGGTTGAATGAGCAAATGGTACCATTGTAGCCTTTCTTTGAAAGATGGCTTCCAATGAACCTAGTAGATGGAATCTCTATTTGCCTAGTGCTATGTTAGTCTATAGAGTTAGCTACCATCGTATAATTGGAATGTCTCCTTTTAAAGCTTTATATGGTCAGGATCCTATTCTCCCCTATAGTGTACAACCTAAACTTTAGGAGCCTACCCCGCAAACTACTGATTTAGCTAAAAGGAGATTAGCTGATGAAATCATCTGAGTACAAGCTTTAGCTTTTAATTTTCTTGCTGCTACCAACTTAAAAGAGGGAACAAGAACCAAAGCTAGTAGACCTACGCTACCAGAATAACAAATCAGGGATTTGGTACTCTTCTATCACCATAGGCTGGGAGGAAGGATTCACAAACTTGACACTTTATGGGCTGGTCCTTATCATATCATTTATTGTCAGGGTATTAAATACTTCATTGCAGCTGTTGATACTGGTACTGTTATCAATATAGTGCATAGTGGATTTCTTCATAAATATGTTCCCCCTAGGCAAGATCTGAGGGGGCATTGTTGGGGATTTAACTATGATGACCAAAGTTACTCAAGATTAAGATTCAATATCTTGGTCTAATGAGATTGCAAAATCTACGTTGGAGATGTCTGATTCTAGGATAGACCAATGATCAAACCTTTGGAGTTATAAACCTTCTCTGAAGGATGATGCTAAGCTATATGATGAGACAGAAAATTATATAAGAATGTCAGTCTTATCAAATAAGAATCTTATAATATATGGTTATCATAAGTATGGTATTAATAATCAGCAATATCAGTCATCTAATAGGAAAGATCTTACCTCAGGTGCATCCTGAAAATCCTCGTGAATAACTACTAAATCTACCCCTATTCTATACCTCATTTCTAACTAATAAAGTACCTCTATTTTTGTCTCGCAGAGCCTAATTTTGGTCTTTTTTAATACAGGATTCTATATTTCCAATTAGTAGCAACTATAGCAATTGAACTTAAAAACTTCATTGTAATTGTGTCAATTTTTGCTAGATCCACGGAACTAATAAATTTTGTAGCCTTCATAGCACCTGCTTATCATAATTTTTATTGATTTTATAATAGGAGGTGAAATTTTTTTGTTCTATCCAGTATAGGTGTCATGGACCCTGATGATAAGAATAAGACTATGCTGCCATTCTGGATGGGTACCACCCAAGGAAATAGCCAAAAATTTCGTCAGTACAGCCATCCACAATAGTTTATAGAAGGTGGGGAGGGAAAATGTTATTATTGGCCAATTATTCTAGAAGTTAAAACCATATCTAAAAATGGTCCTCACAAAATACCATTCATTTAGAAAAATCAGAGATTTTTAAGGGTTTTTTATTTTCAGAAAAAAATGGAAAATAAAATATGGAGTGACAGAAAAACCTTTTGAGGACTGCTGCTTTATGAATGTGATGTGGAATAAAGGTGGGCATAAGGGTACCAATTCCCAGGGCAGAGAGATCCAAGGATTAAACATAATACAAGCATCAGGTTTCTGCCAGATGCGCTCACTGGTGCTAACACTGGGGAACCCAATAAGGGGGCTGACTGCATGGGACTAGGGTCAGCTGAGAGGACAGGGGAAGCTCTGGGTGCAAAGTTGGATGAGTCTTGGTTCATCAGAATAAATTAAACTTAAATAAGAAACAAGATAAAATTATATCCTATGAAAGAAGTACTTTATTAAACTAATATGTATTGTTTTTATAGGGTGTGTGGGACACGGTGCCTCAAGGATCATCGTGGCCCCATCCATGTAGGATCTCTCCTGATCTTCTGGATTGCCATTGTTTTATACCTTGTTCAGATCTCGCCACCCTTGTGACCAGATCAATGGAAACCCCAGTTCACATGACTCAAAGAATGGGTATGTAACAATTCCTTAAATTTTGAGTAATTTATATAAAGCCCCAAATTTGGTATATCTGCTAATGATATAGATGTAAATGAGGCCTCCTAATTTAGTAATACTCTATAAAAAAATTTTCTAAAGCTTTTTTCCCCTAATTGTGGCCTGGCAGAAAAATGGGCCATCTGGCAGGACTGGCGGGGCATACCCACAAGCAGAGATGGTAGGTCTAATCCAAAACCTAGAAAATGGGTATGATACGCCTGAACCTGTTGGGAATGGGCTTGCCATATTATTACCTAAGTTATAAGGCTGGAAAGTGATAATCAAACCCAAGTCCACTTTGATTGATTTGTTAGCATTTGAATTCAATTACCTTGCCTTAGAGAGACTCAAATAACATTATTGGTGAATAGGGCGTTGGGGGAGGCAACGTACATGCTGGAGGTAACCTCTGGCCTTCACCACATCCTAACACAGCCTTAATCCTTCCAACAAACTCCTAGGTGGTAGGAAGGATCATGAGGGAAGAAACCTTTAGGGGGTTGGCAATGACCCACTGCTCATCCACTTCATAGCTGAATCACCCTATTGAGTAAGGAGGACAGCAGCCTTTTTGGGCTTCTACCTGGTTCTGTGTGGGAACTTCTCCCTGTTCAAGCATAAAGGCTGCTCCCCAGGACTTACAATAGGCTTTAAACTGCTCTGAACCACACCTGCACCAAAGCGGTAGCAGGATTTACCCAGTTAGGCTAACCGCCCTTGTTTAGCAAAGTAATTACCTGTTGAATTAATTAAAGAACGCCAAACTGTTAGCTAAACATTAGCAACAAGTATTCTCACCATCTAGCCATAAGATAGATAATTCATCTAGTTTCTTATATATTTTTAGTAGATTACTATAACCTAAGATTCTTTATATAAAATTCAAAAAATCCTAGCTTATGTGGTGTTGGGCTTTGCCCTAGGTTAGGTGAAGCCTCAACTATGGTTCTTAACTTGCTTATTCATTTCCTAAATTTTGTCTTATCTCACAAATCTTGATATCAATTTTTATTTTATCAAGCACAATTCCCAAAAACAATATCATTTAAGTGTTGATTGACGCTTACTCATGCTTAAAACCCAAAAATCTTTGTTTAAGGTATTAATCAATACTTTTTTAGGAATAATGTCATAAATTATATCATTTCTTGTTAAGCAATTTTTTATCAAGACTAAGGCCCAGAATCTTAATAAGATTATGTTTTTAAGCACAGAGCGATTTCCCATATAAAGCCAAGTTCATGATCCAATGAGTTTTGGATCAATCACCCAAACTGAGTTCTCCGTTGGCCAATGAGATATAAAGTCTGCCTAAACAAACTTAATATCATCTTGATATTAAACCCATGGTTTGTATTTAACGTTAAACTCTTTTATTTTCAAATTTACAACCTTATGTCACCTATTCTAACTTATTGTCTGTTAACTCCTTAATGGCAGATAGCGAAAACCACTTAACTATGTTATCATTATTGCTCTCAGTCCTTCTTATTATAATAAATTATGATCTACTCCAACCCTGAACCTGGACAGTGCCATCACCTCTTAAATTTCCGAATCTCATTCCACTATTACACATGGTATACGCCTATCCCTCAACATCTGGAATAATCTCCTCATTTATTATTACTGTTTCTTTTCTGGTACTATTCCAAAAATTATCATTTATTTCCTAAATAAATAACTTATCCCTACTATTTATCATTATTTTAAAAATTCTCTCAAGACCTCTGAACCTTTACTCAGTAGGTTAAGTCTCTTTATATTTAGATTTAGCCAACTTTTATTCTGACAATGCAAGCTTTAAGGGACCACCTTTAGATATGGTTTATGACCTTAAAGGAAAGTCTGTTGGCCCAGAAAAACTGGTGCTCCCTGATAGGTTTTCTCTGAGTTGCACCAAAAATCCTATGAAACCAGAATAAAATGAAGAGATGGCTTTAGACCAATTTAAGTTCTTTAAACTTAAAGCTTTTTTAAAACACCTTTTAGATATGTCAGATATTTACAAAACATTTTAATAAAGCTCAAACTTATATGGCTACTAAAAAAACCATGGACAACAAGTGTTTTTATTACTAAGTGGTGGACAACTTGTATTTTGGACTAGCCAAAACAATGATATAATTAAGCAAGGTGGCCTGCATTATAGAATGGACGTGAAATATACGCTTCATTATATAGCAACTCTATATAACTGCTAGTTTTACACATGATGCTGCAGACATAGTTGTAGACAAGGATTATGCTATAAGAAAGAGCAGTAAAGAAACACTTGATAAACTATCTTATGCCCTAATTGAGATCTGCAATACTTATAATAAAACCCTAGTACAGATATTGAAGACGCGCCTCCAAAATTATTCTAACAAATGAGGTTTGAGATAAACCAATTACACTTGGGCTTACTACAGCTAAAGAAATAGTTATTTGTGAAGCCTAGTAGGAAGACAATGGGTTAACTAAAGCAAACGCCTTCACAATTGTCCCATTTCTTGCACTAATACTCCTCATTGTTATAATGATGAAACCAACCACTTCAAAATGCCTCAGCGCCCTTTCTGGTTCCATTCACCAACGATGAAGTTTAACCAGAAAATATTGAGTTTGATTTTGCTGCTGAGATGGAGTCTCTTAATGAACCAAAAGGAGCAGCCAAACCAAGTGAATGTCTCAGTACTTTGTTTCCAGATGCTGAGGCTTACAGCTTCTCAAACAGACTAGCTGAACCAAATGCTTTCGCCAAAGTTATTTTCCTTGGCTGAGGTGACTGGAAACCCTAATGGTTTGCTCAGGCCAGCTGAGCAAGTGCTCTCAAGACCAAATCGCCCTCTCCTACTGCCTTATTTTTTAAATTTTATAATTATTCTTTATTTATTTTTACTAATATTTAGGCATTCCCAATATCTTTATAGAATTAAAATCCTCTGACAAAACCAATATAATTAAACAAACTTAAATAAGCTGCTACCCAACCGCCTTGAAATTATAATACAAAGCTGTCTACAAATTCATCTGCCTTAACATAGTTGAAATAAAATCTCATTATCTCTTTAAGAAATAAAGTTTTTCAGTCCTATTTTTGGTTTCATTTATCTCATCAACTTTAGCCTTGTGCTCCTCTCTCACTGATGTGGGCTCTACCTCTGTCAAAATGCTAATTACTCTACCATCCTCAACTGCTACAAAATTGACATCAACAATCTCAGACAGTCCACCATCACTGAGCTTGTCCTCAATGTTGGCAGCAATGAGATAATTGTTTGATCCAATATTGAGCCTTCTCATGATCACATTCTTTCTTTCAGAGCTTCAAGGAGGAAACTGAGGTTAATACCTATGACAGGACACTTCATGAATACTTGGAGTAGCTTTTTGGTTCAATTACCTGGTCAGTTGAGGATATCAATAAAGATGCTTTATGTAGCTTTTCTGTTATTTTTCTCCAGCCCCATCTATTTTATTGCTGCTCCATCCTTAAAAAAAGTCATAAGGTCAATGACCTCAACCTTCAAGCTGGCACCACCAACTGTCACGGCAAAAATGTATACACTCAAGAATTGCAACGCTGAACTTTATATTGGAACTAAGCTTAAAAAATCAGCCCTTCAGTTTCACCACCAAAACTAAGGTTGTTAATATTAAGTTGGGCCAAACAATCAAAATAGTTTCCCTTTACAAATTTGGCTATTTCAAGAATTATATCAAAACTATCGAATCAATGTCTTTTGATCAAAGTTCTCCTTTACTAGTCAACATGGTAAACTTCTATCTAACCTATACTCCCACTAGATGGTTATATGACCTTTGCCAAAACCCATTGGTTGACTTTTTTTCATAATAGCATTAACTCTGAACTTAGATAGATGCCTCATCACTCTGTGAACCTGAATTTATGCACATCCCAAGCAAGCCCCTTAAGAATGTTGTCTATTCTTATACCCAGTCTAAGCTCATAAGCTGAGATGAAGCTTTCCAGTACTGAGCAGGGGAAATGCTAGCTTTTGGGATCCCCACCTTCAAAATCAAGATTGTTGAGGTGAACTAAACCTGGAACATTGTTAGTAAGAGTTTTCATATCATCAACTGCCTACATATTATGAGACTAAAAACAACATCATACTGCTGGCCGGACATCCAACCAAGCTGCCTTAGTTTATCACACTCAACCCAATTCTGGCTTTTTGGGACTCTACTAGAAGATAGCCAACCCTGGAAAAATCATTGTCACCCCCAGTTAAGGCTTGGAGGGGGCTCTATTAGGCTTTGCTCTAGGTTATATGAAGCTCTTGACTATGGTTCTCAACTTACGTAATTGTTTTCTCCAATTTTAGCTTACTTTTACTATTTTATTGAATATTGATCAATGTTTTATCTGACCTAATGCCCAAAATCAACTACATATTCTACATCATTGACATAATTCAATCTAATACTCAATAACTCATTACTAAC
>JAKSZP010005752.1:0-68662 GCA_022478985.1 Massospora cicadina | reverse complement strand
GGGCCATGCCTCATACCAGCTAGATCTTCCCCCTTTATTCTGGATCTTCTCTGTGTTTCATGAGAGCAAACTTGCGTTGTTTGAGGGCCCCCCACCAGAGACTCCTGAGGCCTATCTCGTGGATGGGGCGCCTGAGTGGGAGGTGGAATAGATAGTTGCCTCCCGCCACGTTAAAAAAAGACTAGAGTACCTAGTATCCTGGAAGGGCTTTAATGCTGCAGAGAACAGTTGGGTTCCAGCGCACAACTGTGTGCATGCCCAAGATCTGACTGACGCCTTCCACCAGCGTTTTCCCCAGGCTGCCAGATCCCAACCTAAATTGACTGTCGCTGCCATGAAGTTGGCCTCTGCCCACAAGAACTTTTCCCTGGTGCAAGCCCCTGGAGGGGGGTTGAGCCCCATCAGGAGGAGAGGGTAATGTTATGTACCCATAACATAATAGTGGGGACCAACCCCAAAGATAAGGCTGGGCGCCTGGAGGCCCAAAAGGTGAAGCTAAAAGGCCTCCAAGACCTGAAGCACACTCTAGACCAGCGCTGGGTAGGGGCAAAATATGCTCAGGTTGGTACTAGTGGGGTGCTGAGTGCCCAGCCCCTGACGTTAGGCTAAGCGTTAAAACAAACTATCTACCAAATAAAGGCAGATGGTTTGGTTAGTCAAGGAATGGGGATTCAAAGCCCATTCCATCTACAAAATAACGCCCTTGGGTCAAATCCAACTTCAGTCAATCACTTGAGTAAAGTTGGTTTCAGCCTATTCCACTAACTCAGATGGCAGTATTGCCCTATTGGTGAGTCGCTGCTTGGGCCCACTGCAGCATAACCCCAATTTCCCTGTCTGAGCTTAAATACATTTTCCCCAACCAACATTCCTTGTTGGTCGACTTTTCAAATAAGCCTTTACCCCATTTACTTTATTTTAAACTTTTATGATAATCCAATTGCTCCTGTTCATGAGCCTCTTTGAGGAGGTCTCGCGCTCCATTACCCTTGCCATTGCAAGTACCATGCAGCTCTATCCTCGTGCACCATTTGTCCGCCCAGGATCCCTCCAACCTGGGCCACTTAGCCCCATTCTATATGTGCACCGCGTCGCCTTTATGGGGGTTTTGTTATAAAATTCGCTATTGTATGCCTAAGTGGTTATTGCTCCAGCACCCTCTGCTGGGCTCTAATCACATTGGCCCTAATGGCTAGTTCCCTGGCGTTGGCCTGGTGCACCGCACACTGACACGCTGGGAACAGGAGAGTTATAAACACTCTCCTTACAGTTTGAGCCTGGGGACTGGGTACTGGTGGCGGCTAAGAACTATGCTGTCCTGGTTAAGAGTTGTAAGCTGGGACCAAAGTTTTTGAGCCCATACCAGATCATCTGAGCCATTAATTGGGTCACCTTTGAGTTAAGTTTGCCAATAGGTTCCATGGCCCAACTGGTGATTCATGCTTCCCAGCTACAAGCATTTAAGGGAATAGGTCCAGATTGTCTGGGACTGCTAAACCCTAGGGAAGGGGATGTGCCAGAATATGAGGTGGAACAGATATTGGATGCAAGATGGGGCTGGCAGCAACTGCTGTTGAAGTGAAAAAACTATCCAATGTAGGAGGCAATGTGGCAGATGAAGGAGGACTGTGCACAGTGCCCAGAAAAGGACCAGGAGTTCTGGTCTTTAAAGGGGGGTGATGTAAAGGATCAGTAGTCGCCTGATTCATAGATTGCTTTAGATCAAGTGGCGTTTGATCCAAACATGGCCCTAATCCAAAGAGCCTCAAACTTGGGAAAGTCAGAGAGGGAAAATTTGACATTCTGAACCTGAATTGCATCTGTGGAATGACATCAGGCTTACACTTGACGTGGATGGTGATCCAATGGGATGTGGAATCTTTGCTAATGATGTGCTGGATGGTGCTTGAGAGAGCTTAGTATAGGAGGAACTTATTCCATACTTGAAAAGCAATTTTAGGGGAGGATGTCACATTCCTGAAGGGCATTTGCATCTTCTATGAGAAAATAGAAAAAATTAATAAAGGAAAATTTGCTTGCTAATAAGAAAATATTATTTATTAAAATTATTAAGAAGTTTGGATCAAAAGCATGAGCTCAACCAGTGAGATCAGGGTGGCGTTGGCGTTGTTCTTGGCCCTTTTCTGGTCCCAGACCTTGCTGTTGATGTGCAGCGTTGTGGGAACTTTGGTGCGAGAATATGTGGCAACAACAAGGCATGGCAGTCAGGTTTGGGGATGGGCTTCTGCAGGCCTGTCCCTAGTGTGGTCATTAATGTGGCTCTTACTGCCCAATTTATTTGTTGTGTATTGGTGCAAACCCACCCATTACAAACCTCGGATGGACTCATTTGATTCTGCCACATGGTTGGTGCAATCCAACTACCCAAAATTGTGCCATTTGACTGAGAAGTATTAATAAAAGTATTACCCTAATTTGGAGGGGTTCCACCAAGAATTGGCCAGAGTCTTTAGGCCAATGTTATTGTTATTTACTTCCAAAACGTTTTTATCACAATATCAGACTTGTAATTGTCTGACACAGTTCTCTAATACTTTTTATTTTCTAAAATTATTGATTACTTTTCATAGAAAACTTAAATACTTTCTTGCAAGTTAAATAAAAATTTAGTGA
This sequence comes from Massospora cicadina, assembly GCA_022478985.1. Lineage (NCBI taxonomy): Eukaryota > Fungi > Entomophthoromycota > Entomophthoromycetes > Entomophthorales > Entomophthoraceae > Massospora > Massospora cicadina. The sequence continues at coordinate 66,028 of JAKSZP010005752.1, read as the reverse complement.
TATCTGGTATTGTTTTCAGTAAAGTGATACTTTATGACTTGATTACATAGTCAATTCAACTTAATGCATAGTTATCTAACCAGAGTATGTTTTTTACTGTAAGAAATAACTTTCATTTATAACTATATGGAATATAAGGAACATATTTTCAAACATATAGAGAATGTTGCCAAAGACATTTTTTAGAAAATGAAAAGTATCAGAGTGCCCCTTGGGTTGGGACCATCTAGTACTAAAAAAAAAAAAGAAAAGTATCAGAGTGACATCTAGTACTAAAAAAAAGTATCAGAGTGATATTTATATGTTTTATTAAGCGCTTACATAACTACCTAAGAAGTTTATGCAATCTGTTTGCCATAAATTTAAGAGGTATTTTTATAAACTTGAAAAGCTATCATTAATGAAGAAAATCTTAGTGAAGACCTATCACACCCAACAAGCAGATTAAGTACATTTTATTTTCTTTTAAAACATTTAAAAAATCTAACTAATATTTGACAGATTATATAAAGGTTTATCTATCTGATATCAACAAAAAAATATACCAATTAGGTTTATGTTCACCAGTGCATAATAACAGTGATATATGACTGGTACTTAATACATGAAAAGTTACAGTATAGATGCATAAAAGACTATAATGAAATAAATTAACCATTTCTTGGCCTGAGCAAGAAATATAAATGATACCATCTTGCTACAGATCACACATAACCAATGTCATGTTATTTTTCTTTTGTTTAAAACCGTAAAAAATCTCAAAAATGTTAGTTGTTAACATATGAATTAAGAAGGCAATGTAGTAGATTTAGCTTTTTTGTGATAACAGTTACAAGCTTCATCAATTTAAATTACTGAACAATTTTTATTTACCTTTTATACTGGTGTAACAGAATAAGCAACATGTAACTTGAATAAAATTAAAAAAGCAAAAATAGATAAATAATACAAGCCTAATCAGGGATGAATGTACTATATCACACCATCTAGTACTAAAAAAAATGTACTATATCACATAATACATCTAAGTTTAAGACAGATCTCAAAGTTATATGGGTACAATCAACTAATGGATAGCACTTTATTTTTCTTACCAAGAGATTTTCTTTTGTATTTGACAACAATTCCACGTTTAACCCTTGCAAATAGATTTTAATACTTATTTGAAATTATTACTTTATAAACTGTCAAAAAAATTAATCTTGTTTTTATAAAAGAGCTTTTATAGCTGTAGATACAACTTCTAGAATTTCTTTAAAACTTTTAAAAATTGACAAGCAAATACTTTCTATATTGCTAAAATCAAATATATATTGTTGTCATATGAATTATACAATGTGATACTTTCAATATTTAATTAATTAAGAAAATTACCCAAATAAAGCTTCTAGGCTATAAAATTCTACTATGGTTTATAAAAATAAATTTAGAGCTATTTAATAATTATGTTAATAGTATTATTAATCATATCTTAGAAATAGTACCTGAGCTTTTAGAAACCTACATATCAGTTTATACTTTAAAAAGTTTAAAATCAATTGAGAAAACTAATCCATAGAACCATCTAGTACTAAAAAAACTAATCCATAGAAGTTTTGAACTCTATACATCCATCTGGTATGCTATCATTCAGATATATCTAAAACCAGGATACATTAATATGTTAAATTGCATCTATAATCTCCCAAAGATTTGAAAATTATATTCAAGCTTTTTAATGCTATGATATTTAACAAAGTATAAGAGCTGTTACCTAATGTTGTAAGATCAACCTTGAAATTTCATAGTTCTCAAATAGGCAATTATGTATTAATTTTAAGAGTTGGTATATAAAGGGAGGATACCCCAGTGGTAGAGTATAGACCCTCTACCACTGCCTCTCGAGTTCGATCCCGGTAATGGACTTTGGGTAGGGGACGATTTTGACTGTGTTGGTTTTGCGCGTCAATGCCCCGAACCGAGATAGCAAATAGCAAAGGCGGTCCATGGAGTTCCTGGCCTATCATCCGCCGCGCATGGAGGTTTTCCGGGTTTTATCCTCCTTTCCCATTTTCTTCACTTCACTAATCGGTGCAGTATCGTCCCCAGGTCGGCCCACCTCGAATAAAATTTAAAAATTTAAGAGTTGGTATATAGAAAAGCTGTTTATTTATGTCTCTGGTAAGACAACAAAAAATTTATTTATCCTATAGATCTATACATTTAATTTTATATTGCTACTATAAATCTAATTTTTAAAAAATATTAAGTGTATATAAGCTATCTCATGTTATGGCTATTGATTTATGCTATATATGTATTGTTATTGGTTTGTTTTATCTTATATAATAATTTAATAACAATAGAGAAAAGCCTTTTGCTTATATAAGATCTATTTGAGGTAGGATGACCATGCCTTTTGCTCATATTAAACTAAGGATATCTATAATCAGAGAATTATTTAAAAAATATATCTTGTATTGAAATATAAAAAGAATATTATTTGGTGATTATATACTTATGAAACTATAGTGTATGATACATATGTAATTTTACATATTGCTTTTGTTCTTACTCTTGCAAAGAGCTCTAATATATATCTTGGGTAAACAAGGCGGGTTACTTTAGAACAAATACCGTGCTGAGTTTTTTAAAGTATTCGAGGTGGGTCAACCATGGGACAAATATACCACACCAAGAATTTTTCTAGCCAGTACAGGTTTCGAACTCAAAACCTGCACTAGGGTGGAAGCAGTTTTACCTGCCAGGCTAACCACCATTAGTTTTGTGATATAAATATTCTATAACAGCAATTTAAAGTTCCTTTTAATCACCTAGAGGGTGAATAATTAATTGTCTTAAATTTCTGAAAAACTATTATAACTGTAAATAGATATAAAAATATTATTTGAAAAAAATAAAATTAAATTAAAAATTGCAACTGAAGTCAGATGTAGCAACTGGAAGATCAAAAGAAATTTTTGGGAAAAAAGAACCTCCTTTAAAAAAAGCTCTAAAAAGTATGAAATAATTGATAAATTATGCCTCCTCAATAAACCCCTTTTTGAAGTTGGCACCATATTTTAAACTGAATTATAGAATTTTACTCCCAAATACAAATTATATCTTATGTCTGGATTGGGTCCAAGTGTAAACTATAAGCAACTTAGAATATATAGTACTGAGCATATAAATTATAAATACCTATTATAAGTCAGTTAAAATATGGCTTTGACTTCAAAAAGGGGTTTATTGAGGAGGCATAATTTATCAATTGTTTCATACTTTTTAGAGCTTTTTTTAAAGGAGGTTCTTTTTTTCCCAAAAATTTTTTTGAGAAGGTTCTTTTTTCCCAAAAAAAACTTTACTCCCAGTTCCCCCCCCCAAAAAAAATAGTGCTTTTTTTAAAAGTGGCTCTTTTTCCTACTTTTATTAAATATTACTATCTCTATATATCATTTTTGACCCCTTACTATTTCTATAAAATTAAAACTCATTGTATATATTATATATAATATCTTATAAACAAATATACTAATAAATAATTTTATTAAATTTAGTTGCTTTTATTGGTCAACATATGCCAAATTTACTGATCACCATCTACAGTAATTCATTTTATTAGATTTGGTCGCTTTTATTAGCCAATCTATGGTAAATTTATTGATCGCTATCTAAAATAATTCATTTTATCAAATTTAGATGAGTTTATTGGTCAAATTATGCAAAAACGATAGCCATCTATAATGATTTAAGCTCGTCCCACTATGAGCTCATACTGACTGAATTTTGAACATACCCCCCAGTCATAGAACATATCAAAAGTGCTTCAAAAACTATCACTTCACCGATGACGGAATTAAGTTTATCCGGACTTGTGTTAGTCCCACAAGTATCCATCGCTTCCGAGCCCATTTTGATATACTTACTAAATTAATGGGCAGATACTTGACCAATACTTACAAAAGTAAAATGGGACCTAAGTTGGAGTATCCTCAATTTTTGGAGAAGATAATCGTCCAAATTGGTCCAGTATTTTCAGTTATACGCGAACAAACATAGAAAAAAAATTCATACATACAGGTCGAATTGAGAACCTCCTTTTTCAAAGTCGGTTAATAAAACTGGGCTCAACTGGGAATCGAACCAAGGACCTCTCCCACCCTAAGGGAGAATTATACCACTTTTTTTAGTAAAACTCCATACTATTTAAAAAATTAAAGGGAAAGTAAGAGGGAGGGACTAAACCATTGAGCCCTGATTCAGATGTACTATTGTAAGTTATATCTATTAACCTTCAACCAAATTTTGTTTATTTTTATTCGAGGTGGTTAACCTAGGGACGATACCGCACCGACTAATGTGACAAACAGGGAAATTGAAATATAGGGAAAGAGTGCCAAATCCCGGAAACCTCCACGCGTGGCATTATCTTTTATTTTATTCGAGGTGGGCCGACCTGAGGACGATACCGCACCGATTGAGGGAAAATCGAATGAATGGAAAGGAGGATAAAATCCGGAAAACCTCCTTGCGCGGCGTATGATAGGCCAGGAACTCCATGGACCGCCTTTGCTATTCGCTATCTCGGTTCGGGGCATTGGTGCGCAACGCCAACACAGTCAGTCGTCCCCTACCCAAAGTTCCTCTACTGGAATCGAACTCGGGGAGGCAGCGGTAGAGGTCCCTATTCTACCACTGGGGTATCCTCCCCCGCGAGGCATTATCTTCGTTTTATTTAAATGTAAAGCTAATCATAATCTTTACCTTTACTAAACTTTAGTAAGTTTATAATTGATGCATCAATAATTCATTCCTAGACAATACTTTCATGTCCGGTGACACCAACATATTGTCACGTGCAAACCAAACGTTAGTTGCCGGTGGCAACGTGTTGGGGTCATCGGACATGAAATTGTTAATACATTTCTTTACAATTTTATTTAATTTTTCGGCATATTTCAGAGCTTATAAAGTTGATTTTTATCTTAACTTTTCTGTACTTTACAAAGTATCATGTTGTCCTTTGTTAACCTTTTCACTTCAGTTTTAGTTTTTAGCTATTTTTCACCGATTTAACTTTGGTTTATGTCAGTTTAACCTGTTTTTAATATCAGTATCAACTTTCTTTAAAAATCTGCTTTCATTTTGATAATATAGATTACGTTTTTTTATTTTTGGGTTTGCCGTACCTATTTAAGCCTTTTCATTGCCTTGTTTAATTAATTTATGTGTTCATCTTTCACTGTTACTTTTTACTAAAGATATACCCCAGATCTAACTTAATTTTTTATTTACTCTTGTTTTTTGTTAGCCAGATTTTTATAGTCAAGTTCTTATACTGTTTTATTACTAATTATTGTATTAAGATATAACAAAGCTATTTTAGTATCTAATATATTTTACTTTTCCGGTTACACCATGATTTCACTTAATCTGATCATGTTCACTTTGTTAAATACTAAATTTTTCAGATTTTAGTTTTAGATTTATTTTTTCTTGTTCTCTTAAGCCTATTTACTTCGGTATAGATAAAGCCTTTTGATGACTAATTTTTCAGGAAATTTCGACGCTATGCCCAAAGTCAAGTCTTTTAGGGTTAAGAAAGCCCCTGAAGGGTTTTCAGCAGTTGAGCCTACTCTTCAGGAGTTTGCAAAAAGGATGCGTGACGGTAAATAGAATATTACGACTCTGCTTATTTATGATTTAGCTGAAAATGAGCCTCATGAGGGCAAAAGAAAAGTAGAAGCTTTATGGCCAATTTTTCGCATACACCATCAACGTAGCCGGTACATATATGAATTGTTTCACAAACGGAAAGCTATCTCTAAGGACGTTTATGAGTTTTGCATCAAGAAGGGATACGCTGATGCTGCGTTGATTGCAAAATGGAAAAAACCTGGTTTTGAGAAGCTATGTTGCTTGCGCTGCATCCAACCTAAGGATACTAATTTTGGAAATACGTGTTTATGTCGAGTTCCTAAATCCAAGATTGAGGAGGGGCGTGTCGTTGAATGTGTCCACTGCGGATGTCGTGGCTGCTCTTCTGGTTCGTAAATATTAATTTAAAATTAAGTAAATAATTGGTGTATCCGCAATGTAAGATTTCTATTCAGCTGCTTTTTAGTTTCAAGGACCAACATGACACGTTTTACTAGGCGTCAATCAAAATAGTCTAGTTTGTGCTACTATTTGCTTATTTAAATTCATAACAAAAATTTATGTATGATAAGCAAATTATTGTTCAGTTGTTGTGAAACATAGTTTGTATTTTATTAAAGGTATTTAGTTATATATGCAATAACAAAATTGATGAATTGTAGATTTGTCATGATAACCTCTGATTACAGTCAACGCTGTTTAATTTTTACTTTGGGCCAGCTTTAATCCTATACACATGATTTCTAATTTGATGTATATAAACAATGGCGAACTTTTATTATAAGACTGCAAAGTAAATTTAATGCGAGTTTACAAAATACTATTACATTCCATATAACATACTTCCTGTTTGACAATAATTTTAGGTAACTTGTGCGATTTTAGACATGACTTAAGATAATAAAAACGATAAATATGTCAGCCTTCATATTGTTAGTATTTCCTATATAGTGTAAATATAAAAATATAGAAAAATGATAATTATTTCCAAGATTAATGCTTGAGTAAACTTTAGTTGAGATCATAGTTGAGCATATTTAATCTATTAGAAATTTAGTTTTGTCAAGTTTATATTGGAGTGTATAATTTTAATATATAAATAACAAAAGCTAATAAATTATGTAAATTTTACTTTGCAGATAGTTAAAAAGAAAAATAATTAGAAATAACCGAATTACCTACTTATATACTAATAGTTATATTCAGTTATTTAAACTAAATTACCGGATTTTACAGGCTAATTTGCATTCATTACAGGGCAAATTGTATATTTTTCATTGATTTTTGCATTCATTTCAAGACAAATCATATCTTTTTCACTGAATTTTGCATTCATTACAGGCTATTTCATATATTTTTTATTGTTATTTTTCTGGTCACAAATAGGCTTTGATTTTAAATTATATTTATTAAAGTTAATAAAATAATTATGAATTGGTGCATTGAATGTACAAATCAATGAGATAATTATGAATTGACTTGTAATGAATGCAAAATAAATGTAAAAAATATGAATTGGCCTGAAAACCACGTAAATAAAATTACTGATTGGCATAAATTTACTTCTGTATAGTTGACTCTGGATATATAACACCAAATAAAGGGAATGTCACAGGTCTAGATATTTCCTTTGGGTCAGAAACTAAAAATAGTGAGAGTTTATAGAGACAAAGCAAGGCCTAAAGTATAAAATATAGCTTCTATTGGGTATCTTTGATTGTCACAAGAAATAGTAGATCACAATCTGGTTTTACTAAAGGTTTTTGGCTAGACTAAGGATATTTAAATAAAATCAGTTTTCTGATCCACCGATAGTTTATTTGGACTCCTAAGGGTCACAAATCAACTTAGAATTTGTTTGTAGTGAACTAAAAAACTAGAATGGGAGTCTGGTGAATATTGTCAATTATAATTCAATGATCAATCATTAATTAAAGCAAATTTGAGAATATTTATATAAGAAATAATCAACCCAGGTATAGAGATATTTGTGAATAACTTCTAATATTTGATTAAACTAGAACTTTAAGTTAATTATATATTATATATAATTTAGTAAAAACATATACCAAAAATAAAATTAATCTTGTCTACACTAAAATTTTGTTAGGATTTTAAAATGCCCATGTTATCCAGCTATGATAAATTATAATAACTATCTATTCTATTTTACTTTATTTTCTTTATAATAAGTAACTTTAGGGAATATAGAAGTCATTATTTGATACTTATTATCAGTAATACTCTTCAATAAGATATTAGTTTAGTCTATTTTGGGGTTTGATCCTGAACTTTATAATTAACATTTTGTCAGAGGATCATCCCCTACAATATTTATAAGGAGTCAGATTATTAGTTTAATTATCAACAATTATAAATTCTTATATAAATCAATTTGGATTTGTTGTTGATCAATGAGGGTATTTTTGAAGTTACTGAAGCATTGACAATACTTTTAATGGAAGTAACTTATAGGTTAGCCTGAGTAAGATGGTCAACTAAAAATAGGTAAATAGTCCCATTAACTAATCAAGCTGCTAGCTTGTAAGGAGTTAATCTGCTAGGGTTAGATAAAAGCATTGTGACATACTATTTTAGTATACAAATCATAGAGGGTTAAAATCTAGCTGGTGATGATTCTGACTAAGTATAAAAAATTTCATCATTTGATATATGTCTTTAGGGTTTAGTTTATTGGTAATGGATGCTATTCTTATTGAGGTGCCAACTGAAAATTTGAGTGCTGATTCCCTATTTAAACCCCTTGATTTATTTATAAAGACAGATAACTTTGGAATATATTTAATTGGATAGTGATATAACTATACATTGTTCATTTGTGAAAGAGTTCAAGGATATTTTCCCTTATCTATTTTTGTTCTCAAGTACTCTTGTATAAAAATTAAAGGGATAGTTTCTTATCCAATTTATTATCAAATCATCAAAAGAAAGGTTGTCAGCACCTTCATGCAGGGGTAATACCTAGGTGAGATTAATATCATTGGTCATAAAGAAACTCAACTAATAGGTATCTTCTTATGTATATTACTGTACTCTTATCTATGATAAATCAATCATACATAAACCTATGAAGTAAACCCTAAAACTTTAAAATTTGGTGCTCACTATATGGGTAGTTGAGTTTTAAGATTAAATAACACATCAGAGTTATCAGAAATATATCTTATAAGAAAAAACTTCAGAAACTATGGAGCAAACTGGAGGCAGTGAATACAAATAACTTAAAATTGACATCACAATCAAATCTGAATACCTTGGAATAACAAGTAAAAATGCTGAGGAAAAAACAGAGCAGGTCACAAAAGTTAACAATGATCTATATGAAAATGTCACCTCCTTTAAGAAAAAACTGAAATAGTAAAAAGGATTTATGTTTAAGAAGGTTGGGAAAGCAGATAAAGGAATTTCCATTGGCTTCATAATGATGTAATGCAAAGGAATGGTCACAAAATTTTAAAAGTCTAAGTGCAACTGCTCTCATATGAAGGCTGATGTAAATGACAGTGAATTATAGAAATAAGGTTTTATTGGGAAATTACAGCCCCTTTGAAATATGTGTGGGGCTTTTTAAACACTTTTAGAGATGACTCCCAAGAATACCCTAGTGGTCATTAGGGTTTAATGGTCAAGTACCTTCTGTCAAAGTAGTGACTGAAATTACTTTGGGATACTCTGATACTACTTATTTTCACAAGGACAACGCCTTGTCATTTTTCAATATTTTTGAAATGACAATGTTCAAATATGGTGACCATCAAAAAGTAGTGAGCATTTAAACTGTTTATACACTGATTCTCAAAAACTGGCGTTGCCCACCTAGATAGAGATAATTGGACATATGAAGATGCCAAGAAAGTAACCATGAATGTTTTTGGTAGCTTTAAATAGATAGCTAGCCACAAACAGGAGTTCATGGGTATACAGTTTAAGAAGGACAAAACTTTAATCACCTTCACTAACTATTTTATCATAAGGCTAATCCTGATAGAGGCAAATATTTTTTCAGACTTTTATTTATATATTGACATGCAAATTAAACTTAGGCTATACAAAGATCTGTATTGAGCCATGGTTTCAGCGCTAGCAACTAAAACTTCCATCTTGCAAATAGTGAAATATCTCAAGCTGTTAGGTTTAACATTTGAAATACACAACTGAAACTTTATATATTGCTCCCATTAAGAATAAATCAAAATGCCAAGAAATTGAATGAGCCAGTAAATATTTATCAGAGTCAAGTAGCAATGTATAAAAAATCTTGAAGTGCTAAAAAGGATGGATAAATCTCATATCTGCTGTCATCATTATTGTGTAGCTAGACACTTTGCCGCATAATGTTAGGAAAAAAGCCTGAGGAGCAAGTAAATCTGGTTCAGACTAAATAGAAGAAAACTGTTTAGGATTTGAGATAAAAATTAGAAGTTTAGATATAGAATATTCTAGTACTGCAGTCAATCCTGTTCCCCATAATATTTTTAAAGATAAGTTATATTTCTGATGTTTTGTCAATGAAGATACACCTAATCTACTTTATCAGGTTGTAAATTTGAGTGTAAATGCAATTACTAAAGCAAAGGTGAGGAGTACCAACCCAGACATATAGAAATAGGTCACTAGACCTTATATTTCTTGGCTAATGGAAAAGTCCCTTAAAAACACTGAATAATTGATCAAGAAGAACTTGACAATGTAAATGTTTTTATTCTCATCAGTTCTATTAATGAATACTTTTAGATCTGTATGCTCAGTTAATTATACTTTAGACTAAGTTTCAGATACTAATATTCATTCAGTAAACACTCTATTACAATACTCTGAGTTTACATATGTAGATATTCTAGAAAATCAAGTAAAAGTACAAGCAGTATTAAATAGTGGCACACCTATCATATATTGTTTTTACCAAATTAGTAAAAAAGTAAAGATCTCTCTAGATTTTGAGCACAGGAAAGAATTTGGGCCAACCAAGCCACTTACTACAACTTTCTGTAAGGCATATAATGTATTACCTCTTTAATTTAAACTTCTGGTGATATCAAAACTAACCATAGTGTTGGTATATCAGAATTATGCCATCTTCATTGGAACTGAATTCATGAGAAAATATGGACTCAGATGCAATTTTGATGAAACTACCTTAACTATCTTGGGGCAAACTTTGACTTTGGTATATCACCAAAAATGGGAGGCTTTGTCAAAGAGGAATAACTTTGTAAAACCTGATTTCCAATGATGTCATAATTCAATTCATTACAAGTTAATTGAAAAAAACTAAGAAAATGCCAATGCAGATTTTTAAGAAATTCAAATACCACTAGGGGTGAAAACACTAACTTAAATTTCACTGGGAACACAATTAGTAGTTAACACAGAGTTTACTTTAGAAATTCTGTAACAAATGTATGTAGATATTGCTACCATCTGGAAAAAGTCAAGATTAGAGCCTTGGGTAGCTTCTGAGATTGTAATTTTAGGCCATGGAGAAATTTGAGCTTTACTGGCTAATTCAAGTGACACTTTAATGAAGGTGGTGAATAACCAAATTACCACATTTTCTCATTTAATCCTGATCACTATAATCAGAGAATTTCATGACTTTGGGGTGTTATCTGAGAAAGGATTGCTAGAAGTCATTGTAAAAATCCATGTACTAGTGGATTGAGAGCAAATTGCTGGGTTATTGGAACATCAGCAAGATAAATTAATACAAAATCCTAACATATCAGGTGTCATTTGCCCAGGACAATTATGACCTAGGATGCACAAAAATGTAATCCATTAGGATGATACTGGGGAATCTACACTTTTTAATGCAACCAGTCTGACAATACAAAGATTTTAAGGCAGTTGCTAATGAGAAAATCAGTAAACTGGTTGAGCATGGGCTCCTTGTACCTTCCTCAAGTCCATGATCCAGTCTAATACTAATAGTAAAGAAAAATGATGGATTAGTTATGTGGTGATCATTTATAGTCAATTATATAAAATTATAAGAAGGATTTATATCCTTTTTGAGGAAAGATGACATGCTCAATTGTCTAGGGGAAGAATTTTTTTTCAGCTATGGATCTGATCTTAGGGTATTAGCAGATAAACTTGCCCAAATAAGATCAAGAAAAGTGTGCAATAACCACACAAGGACTATACTAGCCAACTAGAATTCCATAAGGACTATTTAAAATGGCAGCTACCTTTCAATGGGCAATGTATTCCATCTTAAACAATGTATATTTGTCCTGCAATCTTAATATCTGTACATTAGCAACATTTTTCAGTTGAATATCCACTGATCACCTCAAACATTTGGATGAAGCGTTAAAACACCTGCTAGCAACCAATTTAAAAATTGAGCCAATAAAATGTCATTTTTTCAAGAAAAAGCTTAGTATCTAGAGCCTTTGATTAAAGTAAATGATAGCAACTTCAACAGCAGAAAAACTGGCTATCAGATAGGTGTCAACCTTGAAGAGTGTTTAAGATATACAAGTCTTTCTAAGGATGGTTGTCTTCTATTGACAATTCCTTGAATACTTTGCCAGAATAAATAAAACAATAATACTATATGTTGAAGGATCCAAAAAAGGATTTATATGGAATGAGAAGGCCCAAGATTTGTTCAACGAGTTACAGAAATACCTGATGTCCAGTTCCATTTTGAAGTATCCAGATTTTAATTAGGCTTTTATATTTCAATTGGATGCTTCATCAATGGCAATTGAATGCTATTTAAACCAAGTTGATGATGCCATGGATAAGCATCCAGTGGCTTATGTGAGTTAGACATTAATGTCAGCTGAAATAAAAGAACTATGATGGAGCACAAAAGCCTTACAGTGATATATACCTGTGAAAAATTTAAGTTTATATTCATGGGACATAGTTCAAGATCATGACTAACCATTCATCCTTATGCTGATTGCAAAATCTTAAAGAACCAAGAGGGAGACTGGCTTGATGGTCTTTGAAGTTACAAGCCTACAATTTCAAATTTATTCCCAGGGTGGGGGCACCCATCAGAATGCTGACAGATTATCAAGATTACCTGCCTTTCAAGTCATGTATCAACAAGCAGTTGAATTTCATCTACAAATGCTCAAGGAAATATAGGAGATGAACACCAGGAAATTCAAAATGCATAAAAAAGGCTATGGAATACACAGAAATGAATAATGGAAAACTTTACAGATTAATTGCTGGAAAGAAATATTATATCCTAAACCATCATAATGTTACACAAATATTTAAGCAGCGCATAAGGTCATAGGACATGTATTGAAAAAAATGCTGGATAACCTTTGCCAGTATTTTGCTGTAAATAGATAAACTATGACATGACGGAATATCTATCCTGATTTGTGGAATATCAACTCCATAAGCCATACTAGAATGTGATGGAATTTTGGCTAGTGCCCTGGATTTTCATGACACAGTGTCAATTGGCATGATCAGCCACTGAGTTTCAGTACTGGGGGAGTAAAGCACATATTAGTTGCAATAGACCATCTGATCAGATGAGTCAAAAATAAATCCTTGAGTTGGGTAGATGCAACAAACACTGCAATATTCTCCTAGACCAAATAGTATACCAGCACAAATGTCCATAAGTGTTACTCAGTGACAATGACCCAATTTAACCTCCTATGTGATAAAAAGACTAAACAAACTAATGAGAATCATAGGAGTGGTGCCCATTTTTATTGTCCAAAAACGATTGGAAATGTAAAAAGAGTCAATGGTACCCTAGCAGCAACGCTAAGAAAAATTGGTAGAAAGAAAAAAGCACTTAAGGATCTTAACTAAGTTCAGTAGCCTTTTCATATGATATCAGTCATCATATGGCAACTGGAAAACGCCAGTTAGACTTTTATATGGACAAAGAGCTTCATTTCCACAAAACTTATATTTGGCAGTAGAAATGATATTGATGATGACTTGCAAGCAACTTTTACCTAAATGGCCAATATTATGCTTAAATTGCAATCTCAAGAATTTGATACAAATCTGAAGAAAAGAATTAGAGCAAAAAACAAGTTGAGATAATTGCCCAGCGCTCAAGGAATACCATTTGGTAAAGGGTAGCTTATTTTGATACTTAGGGACTTGGTCAAAGAAACAAATTGGACGCCCTATGATCAGGCCATTTGTAACTGTTGCCAAGTTGGAAACATGTTCCTATACAATAAAACACCACTGATGGTCATATTGCAAATAGAGTCCATAGTAAGTATTTAAAGTATTTAATATAAGAAAAAAGAAAGAAAAAATAGTAAAAGTAAAAACATAGAAAAAAATAAAAAATAAATATGATAAGTTACTTTTTTAAAGATCCCCCTCAATTAAAAGAAAAGTTGGATATATATGGGTATATTGGTTTTAATTTTTCTGAAAGTTTGTGTATTGGGCTGTGTTCCCATTTATGATATCAAGAAGGGATATACTACTATGGTAATGATGCTAGTAGAAAGTATCAAGTAATTGTGGACAATTTTCAGAACCAGTTATTGTTATAAATCAGGTCCATTGCTGTCATAAGTTATTAAGAAAGAGAACTCAAGGATCTGCATTTGTTAAAACATGAGATCCCTGACCTGGGGGAAAACAGGCTTGCAGGAAATTAAAATCAGCAATTATGACCAAGTAATCCTGGTAAAGCATTTAGATGTAAGAACTAAGCTCATGTGAGATAGCAGTGAACATGATAAGGAGAAGAGGATGATGAGCAGCCTGCTAGAAATGTCCATGAGAAGAAGCATTGAGCAAGGGGAAAAATCTAGCTCTGATAAAGCAGGAGAATTCTATTGGACTGAATAACAACATTGACAATAGATTAAATTTTAGCCATGATGGATGACTTATGCCACAGAAAAAAGCGGCATCTACCCCTGAAACACCATCTTTGCTGCATAATATAGTCAAGATGGGGGATGTGTTGAATTAGTGGAATTTCCAAATTATCCAGTTGTGATAGATTATAAAAACTATCTGATTTATCCTTCTTTGGTTTGCTTTAGAATAAGTAAACTTAGGCTATGTTGAAGTTATTGATGTTTGATAATTATTTTCAGGAATGTTCTCCCTTAAGACATCAGTTTAGTCAATTTTGAGGTTTGATCCTGAACTTAAAGATTAAAGTTTTTTTTGAGATCATCCCCTAAAATTTTTTAAGGAGTCAGATTGTCAGTTTAAACATCAACAATTACACTTTTTACATGGAATGATCTAGATTTGTTGCCAATTGATAATTGGGTTCTCAGAGTTATGAATATTAGAAAATGCTTTACATGACATTAACTTGCATGTTAGCCCAAGAGAAGTGGTCTGTTGAAAATGGGTGAATGTTACCATTACCTAAGCAGACTGCTAGCTTAGAAAGATTAAACTGCTGAGGTTGGATAAAGCTTTGTGACACACTACTTTGGAATCCAATCTGTGGAGGTTTATAATCTAGCTGGTGATGAATCCTAACTATGTATATGAAGTGTTTATCACTTGATATAGCTCTTTAGGGTTAAGTAACTTTTAATAAATACTATTCCAATTGAGGTGCCAAATGAAGAGTTTAGCGCTGAATTCTCTATATAAATCTATTGTTTTGAATTTTTAAATTTTATTCGAGGTGGGCCAACCTAGGGACAATACTGCACCAATTAGGAAAGTGAAGAAAATGGGAAAGGAGGATAAAACCTGGAAAACCTCCATGCGCGGCGGATGATAGGCCAGGAACTCCATGGACCGCCTTTGCTATTCACTATCTCAGTTTGGGGCATTGGTGCGCAAAACCAACACAGTCAAAATTGTCCCCTACCCAAAGTCCATTACCAGGATTGAACTTGGGAGGCAGTGGTAGAGGTTCCATACTTTACCACTGGGGTATCCTCCCTTTAAATAAATCTATTGTTTAACTTGATAAAGTTAGAAATTTGAAAGACAGATGTTTAGATAGTAATACAATTTATATATATTGTTCTCCTGCAGAAGAGATTGAGGGATAGTTTTCCTTATCTATTCATGTTATCAAGTACTCTTATGTAGTAGTGAAGGAATAGTTTTCCTTGTTCAATTTGTTTTCAAGTAATCTTATGGAAGAGTTGAAGAAATAGTATCTCTTAATCATTTATGCTCAAGTTACAAGAAGTAATGTTTTCAGTGCCTTCCTGTAGGTGAATACTTAGGTGAAATTAATATCATTGGTCATGAAAAACTCAACTAAAAAGGTTTCCTCATATAAGTATAACTGTACTCTTATTTTATAATAAATAAAACACACAAACATGTGAAATAAACTTAAAAATTACTTTTGTTGCTCACTACAGTGGTAGTTGAGTAATAAGACCAGGTAGCACATTAAAGTCATCAGCAATATGGCTTTTAAGTCGAGCTTTGAAGCTGTGGAGTAAACTAAAAGCAGTAAAATAAGGATAATTTGAATTTGGCATCACAATATAATCTGAGTACCTTAAAAGAACAAGTAAATAAAGCTGAGGAAGAAATAAAGCATGTTACAAAGGTTAACAACAATCTATATGGAAAAGTCACATCCTTGAAGAGGAAGGAGACTGGAATAATCAAGGAATCAATTTTTCAGAAGGTTTGGGAAGCAGAAAAAGAATGATTTATCAGCTCTAGAATGATGCAACACAAATCTTAAAGCGGTTACAAGACTTTGAAAGTCATAAGTGCAACTGCACTCAGATGGAGGCTGATGTAGCTAGCAATGAATTAGAGAGAAGGTTCTGTTGGGAGGTTACAGCCTCAAGTAGTATGCTTGGACTTTCTCAAAACTTTTGGAGATAATCTAAGGATACCCCATGGTCAGAAAGGTTATTGGTCAAGTACCTTCTGCCACAGTAGTAACTGAAAATTTTTGGAAAACCCTGAAAAAACTTATTATTTATCAGAACAACGCCCTGGCCTTTTAGTTTTTTGAAATGACAATGTATATATATGGTGACCATCAAAATTTATTGAACATTTAACTGTTTAGACACTGATTGTCAAAATCTGGTGTTGCCCACATTAAAGGGAGATAATTGGATATATGGAGATTCCAAGTAAGTAATCATGAATGAGTTTACTATCCTAAATGGATGGCTAGCGGCAAACAGGAGTTCATTGGGTATATAGTTCAAAAAGGACGAGAGTGTTAACACTTTTGATGACCATTATTAGGAAGCAAAAATCATGACAGTTACAAAAATACTGTCAGAATTTGATTTTCATATTGTCATGCAGACGGCTCTTAGGCTTACAAAGAGATATGCACCAAGACATGGTTTTGGCACTAGCAACTAAAACTTCCAGTTTACAGATAGTGAAGTATTTCAAGATGTTAGGTCAACATTCAAAGCACCTTATTAAACTTTAAAAATGTCCTCGTCAAGAAAAATCAGAATACTTGGAAGTTTAATGTGCCAAACAAGGAATTTAAGAACTGAGTACAATAGCAAAAATCCCAAAAGTGCCAAAGTGGAGGGACAAATCTCTGAGCTGCTGTCATAGCTGTTGTGTAGCTGGATAATTTGCCGCACAATGTTGAGGCAAGAAAACCAAGGAGCAAGTAAATCTGGTTCATAATAAAGATAATTAAATGTTCTTAATTTAAGAAAGGATAATAAGTCTAGATATGGCCAATCTAGTACTGCAACTAACCCCATTCCATCAGATACCTTTGCAGATGGATTAAACATTATAGATGTATTTGTCAAAAACAGGAGAGTATACACTGTATAAAGATTAAACTTTAGATGTAAATGCTTTTCATGAGAGTAAAAGAAACCAAATATGAAAGACTCAGAAATTAGTTAAAAATGGTATATTGTATTTATGATCATCAGCTAGTTAAAATAACACTAAAAAGTCAAGAACTTAGACCATTTTATATCAAAGCTTAATAATACTTTTAGCCATTTAAATCAACACCATAAGGGATCATTTACCATCTTTCAGCACAGTTATATGAACATTAGCCATGGCAAGTAATGCCAATAATCATTTTATGAAGAAAAACAATTAATTTGTCCATAAGGAACTGGCAACTGGCAATAAGGTCATTTAATAAATACTAGGGAATTAATTGTCAGCCTTAGACAAATGAACTAAGAATAGAACCTTTCAAAATTATCAACGATTTGAGGACTGATACCTATACAATACAAAAAATCATCAAAGGTCATATTGTGAATAGGGCCCATAGTAAATATCTAATTCATTGGATCTAAGAAGTAAGATAAATAATATAATATAAAAATGTATAAAAAAATTAAAAATATATAAAGTAATATTAGTTTTTAATTCTAATATAATTATGTGTATTGGGCCGTTTTCCTAATTCAATGTCTAGGGAGAAAGGGGGATGAATTTCTATGGTAGTGGAGATGAAATAAGGATCAAGTGAGTGTGGACGTTTGTCAGGACCAGTTCTTGTCAAAATCAGGTCCATTGTTGCTGTCATAAGTCATGAAGAAATAGAAATTGGAGATCTGAAATTGTTAAATTATGAGATCCCTGACTTGGAGAAAACTGGCATGCAGAAAATTACAATTGCAAATAATGATAAGTAATCCTAGTTTGGTATGTAGCCATGAGAACTGTGCTCATGTGAGACAGCAGTGAACATGAGAAGGAGAGATGAAGATGAACCGCGTTGTTGAGAATGACTATGTGAAAAAGCATTATGTAAAGGGAAATATCTAGCTCTGCTGAAGCAGGAAAAATATATTAACTGAAGAGTGATGATGACAATAGATTAATTTTAACCACGATTGCTGACTCATGTAATGGAACAAAGTAGCATCTAACCCTTGAAATAAAATTTTTCTGGATGATCCGGTCAAGTCATGAGATGTGTCAAGATTTGGAATGCCCAAATTATCCAGCTGTAATATTATAAAAACTATCTGTCATATCATACTTTGGTTCGCTTTACTAATAAGCAACCTTAAGGGTGTTGGATGTTATCAATGTCCAATAACTATTCTTGGATAAAATCTCTTTATGAGATACTAGTTTAGTCTATCTCAGGTTTGATTTTAAGCTTGATTATCAATGTTTAACTAGGATCATCCCCTGAAGTGTTTGTAAGGATTTGGATTGTCAGTTTAATAATAATCAACAATTAAACTTTCTTATGTGAAACAATTGGGATTAGCTGCTAATTAATAAGAAAAGTTCAGAGTTATTAAAGCATAACAATGGTTTTTATGGCAGTAACTATCAGCGCTGGCTTCAGTTTTAAATTCAATGGTGTTGTGCCCAAGAAGACCAACAATCAATACTTAACGTTGACTAGATCATCTGACAAGTATATTCTCTATTTGAAAGGGTGCCAAATCACCGCTTATGTCCTATCAGCAGAGTACCATCCTAAGATAAGTATGGCGAAATGAACTTATTAAAGGCAAGTACCAACTTGAGATTTAGAATTAATGATGTTACTTTATTATAATATAAAATATGGATTTTTGTATGTCATATTTAAAAATATAAGCCCCAAAAGGTAAATGACTAATAAAATTAATAGGGTGAGGAATCTGGAAGGGAGTTTATTAGTCAGACGATGCATTCTGAATGGTGTGATGCCTTTATATCAATTTTTGATAGGGCAATAAAGGTGAGTTAAATATCCAAGTTGGGTGAAACTGGGGGTCACTTAGGCTGATCATTTAGCATCTTCTTGATTCTTACCCGTTTTCAGGTTCATATTGATTTGCTGCCTCAAGCGAAACTTTGAGTCATTGTCACTTGACCTGTTGATGATCCACAATTTATATGAGGCGGGACTTCATCTCAGGGTATCTCAGGCTCAATTTGGTCCATCAGAATTTCCCTAGATTTTAATTGATCTGTGAAAACTATTTTTTTCCCTGGGTAATTTGTTGATGTGATTCCTTTAACCCCCCTCTCAGGTCTAGGTGTTAATTTGGCTGAGTGAGTCTAATGATCAATATTCTTCCCATCATGTCCAAAATCAGTATATCTGACATCACCCATTTAAGAATATTGGTGGGTGAGTAACAGCTCAAGTATCAGCTATGAACGTGGTTGATTGTTACTATAGTTTGTAATGACTTGATTGATTATTCATCACAATTGTATGTGAAAAATATGTCCCATTTTAGATGTAGTATAATTTTTTCTCCTTGGGGCGCTATTATGTTTTGTTAATAAAACGCTAAGTCCAAAATTTTAAAAGATGGGTAAAGGTTGTCAAGTTGCATTTGCTGCTTGATCTTCTCTTGCAACCATCTTAACTAAATTTGGCATTGCTTCTGACTAAAGTTCTACAATTTCTGGGCTATTCTTCTTAGTGCTCTCTGGCTCTTTAGTATTATCACTGGTAAAATCACAAGATAATAAAGCTGGAATTCCAGATGCTCTTTCATATCTTGCAAAGAAGGGATACACTTTGACAATTTAATAAGAAACTTACCTTGCAAGCCATCAATGCACTTAAGAGATATTGGTCCCAGTGCAAAGAATTGGTAGTGGCCATCTTGCATAATATCAAAACCAATGTTTCATTCAATATTTCTACATTCCCATTCATTGATAGGTTGTAGACGCTGAGCATAGTTGTTGAGTTTCCATGCTCTTGGTTATGATCCTCACAACTCTTGAAGTAAAGTTCTTCCCATTATTGCATAGTAATACCTACAGGCAGCTGTTCCTTTTTATTCAACTGAGGCAAGATGACCAGGGGATGGACATTACCAAATATACATAAAACTAAGGGTATAACTGACAAATATAAAATTAGGCACCCCAGGGTACTCAAGTTACCCCTGTTGCCAGCGGGACTGCCAGGTATGGGGGTTAGTGCACTACTCTGAGGGGGTTTCTCCTGCTATGAAGCAGGTGTGAAGGAAAGGGTCTGTGTGGAGGAACCAGAGTGGGAACCATGATTCTATGAGCGCTTTTTGCCTTGGTCTCATATATCCATAGAGCCAGGCTTGGAAGTGCTCCAGTAAGTGGACATGGAATCTGTTAATAACCCCATGAATGGTTGGGACTGTGCCCTTGAACGCATCTAATGCAATTGTGTGTATTGTCCACATTGCAATGGGTATTATTAGGGAACGGAGGGTAGATGGGATTGGTGACTTGATCTGGAGCGCGAAGATGCTCTTTGATATCGAGAATTCTTGTTCATTTTGGATCTTAAGCAGGCGTGCGACTTCCTGCCATATAGCTTTGGTTGGGGGGCATGTTTCTAGGCGGTGATGTAGGGATCCCTCCCCTCCACATACTGCACATGGTTTGTGGAGGGAGTTGGAATGGTCCGCCATCCTATAGGTCCTTCTCAGACAGCGCCAGGCGTTTGCTCTTATCCTTGGCTATAGGAGTGGGTGGTGAGTCATTTTCCACATTGCCTTCTGTGTGGTTAAATCATAGGGAATGTCCAACATATCTAGGTATTCTATCCTAGCTATGTTTGGGGTTGTTTTGAGCATATCCCTCTGGGGGTGGCTTTCTGGGTTTCTTAATTTGAATCGGGGGCTGGGTCATCCCCTTCCCTGTATAGTACCCATGTTCTCTATGGTCCATCCCATACGGCGGATAGTTTGGAGGATATGTTTGAAATGAGGGGAGGTTCCATGCGGACCCGTTGCAGTAGGGTGCTTGGCAAGGTATGAAAGTAGTCTGGGTGGACTATGTGGGTTGGTTAATTTGAGCGCCTGTGCAAAGTTAGTCCTTGCTGCTCTGGACCAATGTTGTTGTAAGAGGTCTGGAGCAAGGATTTCCTTTATCCAGGTACCTAGGATGTGATTGGCGTGGCTCTCAAAATCTATTAGTCCCATGCCTCCACTTGAGCGTGGGCCAAATAGTGTTTCCATCCGTATAGGAGGGTGAGAGCCAGGCCACAGCCAGCCCTGGATAAGCGCGCGGATTGAGGTTATAAAGGTAGGTGAGAAGGCTATCGCGTGGGCCTGGTACCACAGTATTGGGAGGATGAGTGAGCTAGCAACTGTAACTCGTCCTGTTAGTCCTGGGGATCTTCCATTGAGGGAGGCGACGCGTTTGGATATCCGTTGTAACAGGTTACTTTCCATTGTCTCATTAGCATATCCCCCTGATATAGCCAGATTCCAAGGTGTCAGACAGGAGTGGTGGTGGGAGGTGTTGCAAAGGGTAAAATGATTTGGGTTTTTTCTTCGTGTGTTGGTATGAGGTTCTGATGTTGTGTCCCAATTGTTTGTATATTTGCCTAAGAGGATGATTTCTGTCTTCCTTTTGTTGAGCGATGCATTGCTCACCTTGGAGTATTCTTCTAGAGTGCGTTCCAGATGTCGTGCATCTTCATTGTTTGCTATACCTGCTACGCAGTCATCTGCAAAGGCCAGTATCTTGACTGTTGGTTGTCCTTGTGCGGTTATCCCCATGAGACGTGAGTCAGTTACTCGGAGGAGTGGGTCAAAGCTGAAATTGTATAGCAGTGGGCTGAGGGGATCCCCTTGTTTGAGCCCTCTGTGTGGTTTAATCTTGTTTGTTAAGAATCCAGGGCCGCATACAGCCATGGTTGCAGATTCTGTTAGGATCATCGCCCATTTTATGAATCTTGGTGGGAGTTTGAAGGCATGTAGACATTCTTTTAGGTATGGCCAGCTAACACGGTCATACGCCTTTTCCTGATCCAAGAAGACCAGGGCACCAGTTGCTTTGGATTGGCAAATGTTTGCAACAGGGTGTGTGTTGTTCCAGATTGAACGCCCTGGTATAAACCCAAACTGGTTGGGTGATAGGACGTCAGATGCAATTGCGCCTAATCTAGCTGCTAAAATTTTTGTTAGAATTTTTGTGTCAGTGTTGGAGAGTGCAATTGGGCGCCAGTTGGCCAGGTCCAACTTGTCACCCTTTTTATACAAGGTTATAACGTAGGATTCATGGCCTCCTGGTAATAGGCGTGTTTCTAATAAGCTCTGGTTCATAGACGCCAATAGGAGGGGGCGATTTGTTTTAAATATTTTTTGTAAAATTTGTAGGGTATCCCATCAGGCCCTGGGCATTTCCTATGTGGTGCACCGCGAATTGTCTCCCAAAGCTCCTCCCATGTAATAAGGGATAGTATATTGTAATTTGGTGGTGTACTTTATATCTTGGCAGTTTATATAAATTCTTTAATTTTTTGTGAATCTGTTGGCGTTTCACAATATAATTTGGTGTAATAGCGGTGTACTTCCGCCTTGACCTCCTCAGGGTCAGTTGCCATGGTGCCGTTGGTCTTGCGGACCTGTGTGCATGTGGGCTGGTTTCCACAGGAGTGGAATTGGTGGAAAAAGTATGTCAAACAGGTTTTGCCTTCCTTTATGAACTTACCTTTGTTTGATACTTTGATTCTGTGTTGGTGTTCAAAGATGAGGTTGTTAAGTTGGGCAGAAATTTCTGCCCATTTGCATCCCCAGTTAGGGCTATAGCCAGATCTCAGAGTATTTATTTCCAGGTGGTCTAGTTCCGCCAAGGTACGCTTGATTGTGGCCGTGTCCGCGGTGTACTTACATGATGCAATATGTCAGGTTTTGTTGATTAAATCCTTTTTGAAATTTTCCCATGTTCTGATGGGATCCAAAGTGAATGGGGTTGTGAATTCTGGGTTTGTAGCCTTGTTTTCAACCCAGTCAGATATCTCAGGGCAATTTTATATTTTCTGGGTGAAGCTTTCTCCAAGGTGACACCTGTGTGTGGGATTGGGTTGGCGTTAACTGCACCATAACTAATCTGGTGGTCAGAAAAATTGATCTTTTTTGTTATAAATTTGGAGATTCTTGAGCGGTGGGATTGCAGGATGAGGATGTGGTCAATGCGACTCATCGATATGAGCACTCCCTCACATATGTTGGGCCACGTCATGTGGGGAAGGAGTGGTGAATTGGGGGAAGAGCATCCTGTAAGCCAAGAGATGCCTTCATTGTGCGGAATTCAATGTGTCCAGGTGGGTATCCCCTGGGATTAGGCCATCGATCCATATCAGGGTTATCCCAGCAGTTGAAATCGCCTAACATAATGGTATCTGGTGGGAGGGTGAGAGTAGAAATGTTTTCAAAAAATTGTTTTCTCTCAGTTGCAGTGCACGGTGCATATATACATGCTATCAAAATTATTTCCTCTTGGCATGTGATTGTTGCTACCAAGACTTGACCATGCAAGTGTGATGACAAATTTGTAATTTTAAATTTTTTGTTGTTTTGGATGATCACCCCACAGTGAGACATCCATACTGATTGTGATGGTGCGACCCTGGTTGACCAGGATTCTTCTTCCCCTTGTAGACAGTGGGTTTCTTGGATGGCCAAGATGTCTACATGGGGTTTTCGCAGGAATGCCAGCTTTTTGGCTTGGGACATATGAGCCCTGGCTCCTGCGATGTTTAGCATCCCTATTGACACTGAGGTGCCCGCGGCGCCTCAGGAGCAGTTGGGAGGGCCCTCTGGCCCTATCCCACCACAGCTCATTTTGGCCATGCTCCGCGTCTGTACTCCAATTCTTTCACTGCCATTGTTGGTTCCCTTGATCTGACCCAATGATTCAATAGAATTGCAGTTTTTTGCATTTGCATCAACTTTACCTGCACAGGTCTCATGTTGATTTGATGCGGATTGTTGATTGGATTTTGTATTTTTGAGGTTCAACTTTGGTGAATTGTGCACCGCATTTTCACCCAAATTGCGGTTGCATTGTTCCTCAATATGTGCATGACTGATGTCACTTTGTGACTCAGTCAGGTTACTGTGAAAATTTTTGACCTGGGCATATTGTTCTGATTGGTTGGTTTGGTGAATATCTGAAATATCCTCCCAAATTTGTCCAGGGTTAATGGCGGACTCCACATGTGCCGCCGCTTCAGCCAATGCTCACTTGCAGGCTTTTTGTGCCACTTTACATTGTTTGCTTGTAACTGGGTCCACGATGGAGTATAGTCCATCTTCACCCCAGCGGAATGGGTGGTGACCATCAGTCATTTTGGCAAAGTTTTCATTATCTTCATCCATTGCTTCCTCACAATAGTCATTTTCCATTAAGCCCTCTTTCACAGGGCATGCGTGTTCCTTGTGGCCCAGTGAGCCACAGTGGTTGCAAATGGGCGGTGCGCGCTCCAGTGTAACTCAGAACGCGGCTGACTGGCCCCCATCTTTGAAGTGAAATTCTGCTGTGCGGGGAATTCTGGATAAGTCCTCTTCCACTTCTGGGAAGGGATTGATTACAGCAATAGCTTTGCCCATGCACAGGTTGGGCATCAGGCGAAATTGCTGTAATTTGAGTTGCTGAATTTCTCTGTAGGCCACAAGACCTTTGCGGAGCTCCTCCTCGATTACCTTATGAGGAAGGTTGGTGGAGAGCGAGTCAAAAGAGATGAACAAAGTTTTTGCTTTGTTCCATCTGGTGCATGCGGTGTGCACAATTTTTTTGCCCTTGGGGAGGGCAATTTCCACACAGACTTTTGCTGCATCAGCTTCATTGGCTGTTTTAAACCAATATTGATCCAGCCGTGGCCCATGTTGTTGGTGGCTACATACACCGCGTGAGGGAAAAGTGAGGGCTATGCCTCACATGTTTTCTCCAACAGGGTCAGTGACTCATCCCCAAGGAAGAGTCTGATCCCATGTTCCACCTTTGATAAGGGTTGGTTGAACTGAATGTACATATATTGCGCGTGCTTTACAGTGAATACCATAAACCCAGACTGTGTCTGAGTTTGCAATTTCTTTGCAGATTGGGTTCCTGGTCCCCCTCCAGGGCGTTTCTTGCCCTTAGTTGCACCGTTAAGTGCACCACTCGACGTGACGCTCACCCATGTTGTATTATTTTTATTGATATAGTCGCCCATCTTTCCTGTGTGTGATTATCCAAATTTGCTGTTTGAATCAAATTGTAGTAACTAAAGTGATTGTTATGAGAAAGAAAAAATACAGGCAGCTGTTCCTAGTAAATATGTTTTGATATAAAAAGTTAACAGTAGCTTTAGAAGTCTGCACAGGAATGGAGATTGCTTTGACCCACGTAGTGAAATGATCAATCCCTACAAGGCTGTATAGATTCCCCCTTTGGATTCAAGTAATAGACCAACTACATATAAATTGATGGTATGGAATGGCTGCTGAGGAGTCATTTACTATACTTGTATTTGGCCTTATGCGGCGTCTGCTTTTTATAAATAATGTAGCGTCTATGACTTCCACTATAGAGTCCAATATTCCTTGCCAAAATTAGTGATTCTTGATCCATTCATAAGTTTTTTAGATCCTCTATGTCATATGTAATTTGGGCTTCCGTTATAAAAAGTACCCACTATTAAGGTCACAAGTAAGGTAGCCAGTCAATTCCGACTTTTTATTGTAATCTATTGAGAACATTCATATTTGAGCACGTTGTTTGAGCATTTTCTGAACTGGTGTATCTTTGTCCTCCCAAGAGTTTGGCTTTATGAGTAATGTAATTGTTCAGCTTTACTATTGTCAAGTTATAGTAGGGGCAGTCAAGTCATTTCATCTACATTCATATGCTTCATTCTAACTCAGTGGATGATATTCATTTTTAGCGCTAAATCTTGAGAGCCCAGAGGGCTAGTCTTCCTGTCAGATCTTTCATTTTTTGCTGCCACCTTAGTGAAGTGTGGTATGTCACAACTGTAAAGTTTGTACCATACAAGAAGGACTGAAAATGTTTCACCACCAGGAGTCAGCTAAATACTCTTTCTCCATTATGATATAATTTCTCTCAGCTTTGGAAAGCATTTTGCTTTAATATGACACCGGGTGGTCAATGCCATTCTAATCCAGTTAAGGAAGGATGGCGTCTATGGCTAAGTTGGAGCCATCAGTACATAGGATAAAGAACTTTCCATAGTTCAGATGTCATAAGATTGGTCATCTCTTCAACAAACTCTTCATTGACTTAATGCAGTTCGTCGCTCTACTAGTCAACTATTTAGGGTTATTTTGCAAGCAGTCAGACAAGAGGTTTGGCGAGTTGAGAAAAATTAGGAATAAATTGATGGTAACATACTGTCATCCTAAAAACACCTGTATGTCTTGAAGGCTCTTTGCTCAGGCATCTTTGAGATTACTTTAACCTTATCATCAAGGGCTGAATTCCTTCCTGTGATATGACATGTCTTGAAAATTCCAAGTCCTGCTGGAAAAAAAGGTACACGTTGCAGATTATAGTCTGATGTGGTTCACTCTCAGTTGTTGATCACTGATTTGAGGTGGTTTAGAAGATTGGTAACGATTATGAAAAGCACTGTTATGTCATCTATGTATATAATCACATAGCTTAGTTTGAGATTTAGCATGATGTGATCCATCACCCGTTGAGATGAGGCAGGAGCATTGCATGATCGTTGTGGGAGCCGCGTAGGTTGGAATAATTTTCCATGCATTTCAACGCACATTTTTCTTGGTCTTCAGGCAAAACCCATTTTCCAATAACTGCTGGTGAGTTCCATTGTGGAGAAATAATTTAAGCTGGAGAGTCAGGCAAGAGCATCATCAATTCTGGGAAACTGTTCAATGTCCTTCTTTGTGAGGATGCTTAGCTTCCTGTAATACATCACTATTTTTTAACCACCATCATTTTTTTATAAGTAACAGTGTTGATGACCACGGACTCTGGAAAGGCACAGTAAGCCAACATACAATAGTTTCTTGAGCTTGGTCTTCATGTTTCTCCTCTACCTTCAACTTCCTGCATGGCTTCAATAAGATAAGGGTTAAATCTCCAACATCTATATAATTTGTTGAGTAATTCATGTGACCATAGTCAACATCCAACGTGGAGAAAACATATTGTGACTTTAAGTAGTTTGAGCTTTCTCAATTTTTGATTTAACTTATTGTATATTTGGACTTGAGGGATAGTGCAAATTAAGTTTTCAGTGGGTAGGCCAAAATTAAGGTGAGTACCAATAAAATTTACCTTTAAAAATTTTGTCAATAGAAATTAATTGACCTTTCTCAATCTCTTAATGTTTCTTAACTAAGATAATTTGGTTGTTTAGGCTACCAAGTAATAGCTCAATAGGCCACTGATAAGCTGGATTAAGGACTCCTGACAAAACTCTTGGTTCAAACCTACTTACGGCATTCACACAATGATATGTAGAAAGAAGTGTGGGGGTATATTCAGGGGTATGTTGGTTGAAACCAATTTTTGTTCTCTTTTTTTTAATTTTTACCTCCTCAGTGTCATAATATGGTATGCCCTCAGCTGCCTCTACTTAGTCAGGCAACTTTTTTGTAGTTCTTCCAGAATTAAAATATCACAAAGGTAAAGTGGAAACAGGTGTTGGATTTTAGGCATTGAAGATGCTCAAAGGTGACTTTTTACCTTAATTCCAACAATTTAACTCAGGGGTTTTCACCACTTATATAAAAAATAACAAAACGCTAATAAATACTAAAAAGGTTAATTTTTTATATGTTTTATTAGTTGGCGTGTGGGTGTAAAAGACAACTATATATAAATTGGTGCTTAGTATTTAAAGTAAAATTGGAGCTTCAAGTACTGTAGGCATCAATTTTCTTATCAGATTTGAGCTTAATTTGGAAATATGGATATTTGGCCTATTGGTGCTCTCAAATCTCAGCTCGCGTTGACATATCAGCCAATGGAGGGTTGAAAGTAGGTATAACATATCTGTGAGGCAAAGATTGCATATATTTGAGCCAATCACCTTGGAGGAAAATAGCTGCACCTTTAGGGACCCCCTCCAAGGCTATAAAAGGGGGTGTTTGTAACGTAGGCGCTTGAATTAAATTACTAGTGAGCTGGGGAGAAACTACCGATGGACTCCCCTTATATTGTAAATTTGGCAGTATCTTAGAGATATGCCAAAGGGGTTTTGCGCAGAGTTCAGCCCACTGATCAATAGGACTGACAATATGACAATTGTTATCCTTGAAACAAGGTAATAAACTTTTTAATATAAATGGAGCTATTGCTCTGATGACAATCTTTTATTTAACTTAATAAAATACAGAGGATCCTTGCTGTTCCGTTCACTCTAAGCTATCAACAACCTTTTTTCTCCAAACTACTTGTGTGACTGATATCTCAGCAGCTTTGGTTGTACTGACTATTTTGCTTATTAATTCATTCTGCCATATCTCTTTAATTCTGGCAGAGAATACTATATACTAAATTCATGATCGCCTAATTCAAGGCGATTCACCAATTATTCATCTCGCATCAACATCTCCTAATCACCTCATTTTGGAAGCAATCCAATACCTTCCAATCTAAGCCAATATCACCTCATCATAATGCGCTTAAATCATAACTCATAATCAGACTTGGTGGATCTACCCCATTCCATCATAAAAACTTAGGGTTTATTGTCCAGTCATATTGGAATCATGACATTACTCCTCTTGACTAGAAAATAAGGCTCCTATTGATTATACACCTGGATGAACTTTGTGTGCACTTGGTTAATGATCTGACTAATAGTGGGGCCCTTAATAGTATATGCATCCACACCTGTCTTCTCATGATCTTTTAACGGCCCATTCCAGATACTTGAAAACTTGTGCTTTCACCCAAAACCATGCTGATCATGGAAAAAAACCATGTCCCCATCTTTGAACTGGGCTAACCTACTATGATGTACCTGATTGGCAGCTTGAGTCTTAATCTTCTTGGCTAAATGAATGAGTATGCTTTGGTTTGCAATTTGATTAATGTGTCAGCTAGGGTTATAAAATCTTGCTGGGGATCCATTCTGCCAGTATCTTCTATGCAGGCATATAGCAGCACAGGAAGAGCAGGGTGTTTCCCATACAGTAATTGGAAGGGGATCTTTCCTGTGGTGGAATGATAACTAATATTATAAGCAAAGACTATGGTGGACAGAAGGGAACTCCAATCTGAGGGCTGATCTGATACTATTTTATGGAGTATGTAACTAAAGTCTCATTGACTTACTTAACCATTCCGTTGGAAAAGGGTGGTATGGGGTTGTCAGAACCCCATGTATGGCCATCACCTCATTGATCTTTGGGAGGATGTGGGAAGTGAAGTTAGTTCCATTGTCAGTAAGGAGGAACTGAGGGCAGCCATGCCACTGGTTAATACATTCCATTATGAGCTTAGCCACTGTGACCACCCCCAAATATCACATTGCCCTTGCTTCAACCCACCTGGTCAAGTGGTCAATCATCACCAAATGTACTTGGACTGGTTAGTTCCCATTGGAAAAGGGCCAACGACATCCATGTAAACCTTATGCCAAGCAAAGTGCGTCTTCACTAACTGGTATGAAGTCTTCTGGCGGAACAGCTTTTCCGCTTGACACTGGTGGCAGAAGGAGTTAGTGTCAAGCACATCAAAGTTCATGCTTTCCCAGTAATACTGAGGCCGCAACAATTCCATTGGCTTGCGCACTCCACCATGTCTGAAAGACCTATGTGCGCTCATGATAATTTTAGGACATTATGAGGGTAGCGGAAAGTTCACTGTCTATTTGCCAATACACTTATATAACTCACCATTCCGCTAGAAGGTATCAGCTTACATGTTATTTAAACCTTTGCAACTTGCAGCAGCTCATCGTTGTACTTAATGCTAAGCATCTTATCATACATGATGTCGCTTAAATCCGCCGTAACCGCAATTTTTTGTAATCTTAACAAGCAGTCTTTATTCTGGTGTTTGGCTTCCAGTTGGTGAAGAACCTTGAAATAGTAAGCCTGCAGTTTAAGGGCCCATTGGGGTAGACGCACCTCAGGCTCTTTAAGGTTCTGCAACCATTATAATAAGGCATGATCTGTTATGACTTTGAACTTTATGCCATGAAAATATACTCTGAATTGCTTATAAGTGTAGATACCACTAAGCACTCACACTTGGTTATGGTATAATTATGTTTGTGGCAATTCAGACTATGACTATAGTATGCTACTGGGTGCTCCTCACCTTTTTCATCTTTTTGAGACAGAACTGCCATAACAGCGGAAAGGGATGCATCCATCTTTATGATGAACTATTTATCAAAGTTTGGGTATCAGCACTGGTGCACTGATTAGCGCAAGTCATAGTGAATCAAAAGAGCATTGGTGACGTTTTGTCCATTCAAATGCTGCATCCTTTTTTAATAACTCAAACAGCGGACCTCCAATACAGCTAAAGTTGGGTATAAAGCAGCGGTAATATCTGAGCATCCCTAAAAATACCTGTACATCACGTTTGCTGCTGGGTGTAGTCATTTTTCAGATAGACTCCACCTTGACTGGTTGAGGCTTCAGTCCAATCGTGTCTACTACAAACCCCTAGGTACTCTAAAGCTCTTTGAAGAAGTGACATTTTTAAGGCTTGATCTTGATATTGGTATTTGCAAGCCAGCGAAAGACCTCCTCCAGATGAACAAGATGCAAAAAGAACGTTTAAGAAAAGACATTGATATCATCAAGGCACACAAAGACATACAACAGCTTCAGGTCACCGAGGATGGTATCCATGGCCCGTTGGAACGTAGCTGAGGCATTACACAGCCCTTGTGGCATAAGGATTGGTTAAAAAAACCTTTGGATGTGATAATAACGAATTTTTCCTGTTATGCCATGGGTAACTCAATCTGCTAATAGCCTGATATCAAATCCATTGCAGAAAATTAAAGAGCTCCACTTAATCGATCCAGCGCATCATCAATCTATGGCAAGGGATATAAGTTCTTTTTGGTGATAGTGTTGAGCTTCTGGTAGTCTATTACTACGCGGTTGTTGCCATCCTTCTTTTTTACAATCAGAGTCGGCAAGGCCCATGGATTTGATGAAGGTTTAAGCATCTCTTGCTCCAGTAGCTTTTCGATCTCCACTTTAACCACTTTCCCAGCTGCCCTTGATTAGCGGATTGGTCATGACCTGATGCATGGATGATCCTCAGTGTCCAACTGATGGACCACCCCCTGCGCACATCCTAAATAAATGGTCATTTACAGCAAAAACTCTTTATATTTTAGAAAAAAGCTATTGCTTGATCCTGCTGTGCTTCCAATAATCCCATTAAATCAGCAAGTGGTACCACAGTCAGTATGGAAGACTGTGGTTCAACAGGTAGACCAAATTTGTCCAGCGGCCCAAACTCATGAACCTGAAGGACCTCCTCAACAGGGGTCAATTGTAAATACGCAGCTATTTGATGCTGATTGATTCATAATACTTCTATTTGTAGGTTTGCAAGTAAAACCTTAATATCCCCATGTTTCAGGAGTATGATGCCTGGAGTCACGTGTGGCTCAAGCCACATTTGCTGATAAGGTCTAATAACTTCCCAAAGAGTCTGTGTGGTACTTTTACCGCCAACTCAGTGTTCACAACTAATTGGTGGCCAGACATGATAGATAGAGGTCCAGCATCATGGAGAGGCACCCCTGATATTCATATATCTGATGATGAAGGGACTGAGTCTTGCTTTTATAATCAGCAATAGTGAACCAGAATCACCCCATCACTAGAGGCAAGGTTGATATGCCCCATGTGCACCGAGTCCTTTGGCACTCTGCTGAATGTAAAGTAAATTGGGATCCATTGTCGCAAAAGTTTAAACATCTCCTCTGTCATGTCAACAGGCAACCCCATGATGTCACATAAAAGTGGTTCCAATTAACATGTCATAATTATCATTTGGCAACACTATTGCTGGGGCTACAATGACAATCAACCCAATTTTACAACGGAAGCATGCTGTATGCTTTTTCAGAGACCGTGGTATCTGCTCCAGCGGTCACATATACCATTTGGTGTTCCACATCCGTCTTTAAAGTCAACTTAGCCACAAACTTAGTTGAAACTATGTTAACAGGAGCACCAATATCTACTATATCGCGGACTCAGGTTTTTGCTACCACAATGCACAGTATGTACATTCTGAATATAATGTATAATGATAAGTTAACGCATGGACATATAATTAATCTTTATTCCCAAGTAAACTTGCAATCCCCTCCCCAACTTTGGGGTATTTTTTGATAATAGTGTTAACTGGAAGAGCGACAGTTACTCCTTGCAGGTAAAGAAAATCTGCGGATGGGTTCAACTTGTTAGTGGAAACTTGGTCAAACATTTGACATGCATATGGTATGGGCTTCATCTGTGATCCTTCTCCTGACAGCCTTGGCTGCACTTGTTGCACAATATTGACCCCTCCAACTGGCTGTTGATATAATAATGAATCATCAAACTGGAGAGCTTCCGTTGCATATAATTCAGTAGATTTAGGTGGGACGTTTATATTTATTATAGCGGAGAAGAGAGTCTCATCTCTACTCCACTCTGACTTTTCCCTGGTCACATTGATCCTGCTGTACATAATGGACCTGTCTATTGGGGCAACCTTGTGCCAGATGCCCAGGGCGACCACATTTAAAACAATTTACCCCATAGGGCCTGCATCCATGAATACTGTATGTTGGTTCATGCAGAAAGTTGTATGGAAGGTGATTGGAGTAAAAGGATCAGGTCAATAGAATGATTGCTGACAGTCAGCGTAATTAGGTCCAGGGTGGAAGTTAGGCTGTGGATGATAAGCAGGTATGAGGCGGACATTTAACTGCTGGGGGTAGCTTGGCGGAATCTAAACTGGATAGGTGAATATCACCAAATAAGATGGTATGACAATGGTAGCGGAAGGGTTATGCTTAGTACTGGGCGGAGGGAAGTTGGCAGATATAAAGCGCAAGAACTGAACAATTTTAAGCAAGGGTACGTCTTCATCCAACATTGGGGTCATGACGTTGTACAGCTCATAGTAAGCTCATGGCATGACTTTATGGTGGAGTTTATTGCAATGCACACGTCGGACTCAGATAAAATACCTGCCCCATTTAACATGTGGGCTTCCGCCATGAATTGTTCAGAAAATGTGGTGAGGATCTCATTACGATGAAACCTGATGGTCAAGAAAACAGCCTTTAATTGTGACATCTTTGCGGTACTCCCAAAAAACCACAACACAGGATCATTCACTTACTGGTATAAAACAAAACTGTTTGAAAGATAACTGGTGATTTGGTCAGCACTCCCAACATCCAAGGTGGATATTAACAGTTTTGCTTTCCACTGGTCTGAGGCTCCTTCCATTGCAAACTAATATCACTTAAAGAACCCATGAATATTCCCATCACAATTAAATGGAGGCAACTTATATCTACAAACTTCCTGAAAAAGCTTATTCTACCTTTTGAATATAGCATCTAAGGAAAGTTTGAGTTCCGCGTATTTGACTGGTGTAGTATGTTGTAAAGATCCCCTGTCCATGCAAGCCTGATGTGCCAGGCCAGTGTAAGTCCTGGGGAACGACCCCTTTGTGTGGATCAGGCGATTTTCCCATTTCCAAATAAGAAGGGTCTGAAGAGGGCGGCTGTACCCCTCATCACCCAGGGTGAAATCACCCATATGGTAGATGAGCACCGGGTAACAGCGCTCCCTCTGAAGATTCTGCCCAGGTACCCACGCTCACCTCTGCAGAACTTGTCCGCTGAATCAAGGAAATCTGCGCTGAGATTACCAAATTGAAGACAAAAGGTTTGAAAATAATGGGAATAAAGCCCAATGATTGGAAACTAATAGTTGTGAAGGGACAAGTATCAAATTCTTGCCAAATTGCTGACAATATTGAGTCAGCTAGCAATACGATTGCTGATGCCAAACACCCCTCAAAATTGTTGGGGATGATCCCCTATGAGCTGATAGTACCTTTGGGGACTATCACAAATAAATTTAAATCCCTATCTAAAGAATTGGAAGTTGTGCCTGATGCAATTCATTTGGGTGAACAAATGCCCCAGCGACCGGGCACAGGTGGGTTGGGCATCCCAAACCCGTTTCCAACCAATTGGGACCGCCCCTATGTGGGATAGACTTGGGGAATTCACGTTGCATGTTGGGCCAAATGCCATCTTACCAACTGACAGAAACAAAGTCAAGCCTTGGTCCAGGCATTTGTGGATGAACCAATAGCGACTAAGCCTGCCACTGAATCCTTCAATGTCAGTTCTAGTTAGAATTACTTCCCCCTCCCCTGAAAACTTGCCAGTTTAGGTCAAATTTGAGGGCCCCAATCCCTGATTGGACCTACTACTAATTGAACACTATTTACTCAGTTGCATTGCACTGAGGGAATTACTGGTCAATTATCTTTACTTTCTTTTCCCATAAAATTCCCGACAGTAACCAATTTTTTATTTTCACTTCAATTTTTTTGCCAAAATCCCAATGGCACTAACTTGGTGGACCGTTGACCCCTACACTAGATGGGCTTTACTAGTTTTGATAATTACAATCAAGCTCACCATAGTCAACTGTATTTAACAGGCTAGAAGCTTTTGGAAAGTTAACCCCATTAATGAAGCTATCCGCTATTAAGATATTAGATTTCTGTGGCCCCTTATATCTCACTTTCAAGCAAGGATCCTCCCCCTTGTCTCTACTTTAGTGGTGAACCCTTCCACAAGTAATCCTGAAATAGTAAACCCAGTAGTCCACACCTTGCAGCAAGACCCGCAGGATATGGGGTTGTTTCTGTTTGGTTCATTACTAGTTTTCTTTTCACACTTGTCCTACATCAATGAGTCGTTGTTACCCAATTCTTATCTCCATACAACGTCATATGGGTGGCAATGCCACTGGCATTCTGGCTTGTCTTTTGGGTGCCACGCATCCTGACTGGCAGGCTGGTCTAAACTTCTTCTGTCATTTTCCTGGCATAATCGACCAACTATTGTTTCTGCCATTTTAACCCTTCTCTTTGAGTTGGGCGCCGCAATGGTTACCCTTTACCAAATGAACGTGAAGTCAGTAGTTTGCTTTCTGTTGTTCATTTGGTCAATCGCTGATTTTGTGGGTAGTGTTCGCAATACCTTAGAGAAACTCCTCAGGGCAGCAGAGCCCCATGGATAACTACTCTTCCCTCACCTAAAGTTCAAGAAGGGAATCCGAGTGTTCCCTCCTGAGATATTGTTAATCAAGTTCTTGGCGCCCTTACTGAGGTGAAAATGTGTTCTGCCATTGCACTTAATAATGCAGCTGCACTATTCAATGCCCAACAAGGGGTCGCCCTTTTGGATGCAGTAGAAGGGGATGCCCGCCAGTAGGTGAGAGGACTTCTGCATTATATTATCACAGGTGGTAGATTCTACCTTGCTTTTCACAGTAGTATCAGATGCTTTAAAACCCCCTGTGTCGCATTTAGACCATTTATTTCAATTGCTTTCTTATATGGCTATAGCCCCAGCTTAGATTCTTTAATAACAACCTCCCATGAACAAGCTCCCATGCTTGAGTTTTCAATGATATGCTTTAAGAAATCTTTAGATCAGCGCTGGATTCTGCCTCTGCCTATCATGAAGTTTGGTCCACCCCTATGTGGACAGTGAATCAGATATGTAAAGCTGTGACCACCATCAACGCCTCCCCTCGCCATGCTCCCTGCTTTCAAGTGGGAAATTATATGATTGGACTACTCAAAGACGACTTGGATTTCATCCTTACCGTTTAAACAGCATTGGCCCTAGCCTCAGAATCAGCAAATACCCAGCGCCCAAGTTGAAAATCCTGATTCACCTATTAATAAATCAGTAAAATCCCAGATTGAAGAAGCTGGTTCCCAAGCCCTTACTCTTTCCAACTTTACATGAAAAGGTCCCTGACCTTCCCCATGATTTACTTGCCATCTCTTCAGTTGCAGTGGAGATGACAGAATCTACCAATAAACAAAGCTTCGCCTAATTTTATTGCCCATGAAGATTATTATCAGGTCTCACCACGTATCCTTTGAGGCTTTGGTGGATACCGGAGCCACAGGTAATTTTATGAGCGTTGAGCTAGCCCAACAATTGGGGCATGACCTGAACGTAGGTCATTCAGTAATGGTTGCTTCATCAGCCTCCCAGAACTCATATCTATTCTGACAGCTGGTACCTTTCTCATTACATCAGTTTAGCCTTTGTGATTGTTTCTCAGCAATGCCCAACTTGGTGTTTCAGAAAGCTTAGGGTCGGATGGTGGTGCCAACAACATGTTAGAATTCACTTGGTTTCAAATATGTTGACATTTGTTAATTATCAAACTGAAGAAAATTTCCTTTAGTTGATAACCTTAAGAAAACTCAAGGCTGCAGCTCCATCACTTCCCTCATTTCCCCTGAGGGACTTTCGTCTTATTTCTCAGAAGAATTAATGCACTATCAAAGTATCTTTGATTTCAAGAAGGTGGACCATCTTCCATCTCACAATAAATTTGACTTAGATTCTGAACAATGGTACAGTTGGTGAATATTAACTGTCCCTTGTATCCGCACACAGTGGAGGAGGAGACTGCTTTAACACTTGGTTAGACAATATGCTTAAGAAAGGGTGGTTATTTTAAGTGACATCACCAGTTGCTTCTACCATTGTTTTTGCCAAGAAGGCCGATGGTTCCCTTCATCCCTGCGTGGATTATGGACACCTAAACAAAATTACAGTGCATGATCCCTACCCTTGCCCATGGAGCAAACTATCAGTCAAGCGATCACTAAGTCTTGTGTGTCCTTCAAGCTTGATCTCACTAATGCCTTCAACCAAATAGAGGTGATGGAAGGTCAAGAATGGCTTACCACGATACAAACAAAGTGGGGTATTTTTCAATTCCGTGTAATTCCCTTTAGTTGAAGAATGCATCAGCCACATTTCAAAGAATAATTGATAGTGTGCTAGGTGACCTCCAATTTACTTGCGCAGTCACATATATTGATGACATATTGTTTCACTCTCCAACTCCTGAACAAAACACAAAAGACTTGGAAGTGGTAGTGACTACTTTGCACAAGGCGGGCCTGTTTGTCAAGCCTTCAAAATGTGAGTTTTATATGGAGGAAGTTACTTTTTTCAGAAATCTTTCCATAAAAGATGGTTATGCAATTACCATCAACAAGTTGGATGCCATCCGCGAATGGCCAACTCCAACAACCCAAAAACAATTAAGAAGTTTCTTGGGCACCATTATTTTCCTAAAGAAATTTTCCCTGGCCTTTCCCAGTTAACCGCTCCACTTCACCCCCTCATGGGTAAGAATGTACCCTTTTGTTAAACATCTGAGTGCCAGCAGGCGTTTGAGTCAATTAAAGAGGTTTTTTATCACCCCCATCCTAAAACATGCTAAACCCTCCAAACCGTATATCATAGCATGCAATGCTTCATCTGTGGCAGTGGGGAAGTTCTGCTCCAGGAGCACAATGGTTTAGAACATCCGGTTGCCTAATTTTCCCAGAAATTCTCCTCTACTGAGAAATACTGGGACATCTACAATAAGGAGTTGGCAGACGTAGCCTGGGCTTTTACTCATTGGCAGTATCTGTTACAGGGCGCTCAGCACGAGCTAATAGTGTTTACAGATCACCAAGCTCTTCTGTATTTCCGCAAACCACAGAAATTGGCACATAGGCAAGCTTGTACCTATTGGATCTGTGCAGTTTCAATTTTAAATATGAATTTGTAAGGGGCACTTAAAACGTGCTTCCTACTTTCTTAGCCGCAACCTGTCTCACTGCTCCTCAGACGCAGATAAAGTGGACCTGGTTACCATAATTCCCTCTACCAAATCTTATCTATTGTTCCACCCATGGTCTTGTCAGTTAACTTTGCTCCTGATGCTCCTCTCATTTCATGAGCTTTAGCAGATCAAATAATCAGTCCCAAAGGAGTGAAGTTATTTTAGCAACTATCCCTCCAAACTCACAAACATTCCCTATATTCCGTAGTGGAGGGTCTCCTTTATTTTCAGTCGCAGGTCTGGATTCCTCCCCTCTTTAGAGCTGAGGTGTTTCAGGAGCATCACAATCCTCCCACAATTGGACATCTGGGAAACAAGAGATGTATTGATTTGATTAAGCGGATTTATAGCTTGGTGGGTTTTTCAAAAGAAGTCCTGGCCTGGATCACCAATTGTGTTACCTGCGCATGGGCCAAGTCAGATTGATCAGGAAGAAATGGCCTCCTTCATTCTTTACAATAGGCGGAGGGTCCATGGACATTGGTGTCCATGGATTTTATTGTCAAACTTCCCTGTTACAATGGGTTTACGCCAGTAATGGTGGCGGTCAATTGTTTTACCAAATTCTTTCTATTTATTTCATGTTCTTCCACAATTACGTCAGAAGAAACTGTTCGTCTCTTTGTGCACCATGTGTTTTCTATGTTTGGTCTCCCACAGGAGATCATCAGTGACTGCAGTTCACAGTTCACAGCGCAGTTCTGGAATGTGCTCTTATCCATTTTAAAAATTTCCCCTTGACATTCCACAGCGTATCATCCTCAGTCTGATGGACAAACTGAGCGAGTTAGCCAAATATTGGAGCAGTACTTGTGCTGCTATGCTACGGCCACACAGGATACCTGGGATAATGACCTCCCCCTCACTCAATTTGCCTATAACAATGGAACTCACGCTTCTATGGGTTTCTCCCTATGTGGTGTTTGAGCATAATCCCTCATTTTTGGTTGGTCCCTGCCTGCATCCTGAGGTCCCAGCTGCTGCATATCATGCTGTGCACATTTGGTCTACTCAGTCCTTAGTGCAGGAGCATCTCACTAAATCTATCGGTGATTACTTGTGGTTTGCGGATTTAGAGATGGCTTCCTAGCCATGACATAGCAGTGTGTTCATATGATATGTTTGATACGCGCCATTTGCAGATTCAGGTGCCTTCCTGGAAGTTCACAAGCAAGCGTTTGGGCCCCACCTGGTAGAGGAAGACTTTGCAATGGTGCTTTATGGTTAAAGTTGCCAGCTCACTGGAAACAGCACCCCGCCTTCAAATTTCTCAGTTGTCACCCTTTAAGGGGACTGTTCCCATGGACCCAGAGCCAATTGTAATTGAGGATGCAGAGGAGGCCAAGGTGGATAACATCTTAGCATCCCACAAATCTTGAAGGTCAGTTTAGTATCTTGTCACCTGGAAGGGCTATCCGGCCTATGAGAACAGTTGGGTCAAGACCCGTGATTGCACTAACTGCATGGAACTGGTTAAAGGCACTTCATGAGTCCCATCCCAATACCCCCTGTCCCCCCCATAAAAGTTGCAACTTTAATGGCATTAAGTTTCCCAAGGATCACAAAAATGTAAACCTCATGCATTTTCCTGGTGGTGGTGCCCCTCCTTTGGAAAAAGAAAAGGGTGATGTCCTGGGGAATGACTCCTTTGCGTGGATCAGGTGATTTTAATTTAAAATAATAAGGGTCCAAAGAGGGTGGCTGTACCCCTTGTCACCCAGGGCGACCTCGCCCATGTGGTAGATGAGCACTGGGAAATAGTGCTCCCTCTGAAGATTCTGTCCCTGGTACCCACGTTCACTTCTGCTGAACTTGTCCGCCAAATAGAGGAAATCTGTGCTGAGATTACCAAATTGAAGACAAAAGGTTTGAAACCCATGGAAATAAAGCCCAATGATCGGAAAACTCATAGTCATGAAGGGACAAGTATCAAATTCTTGCCAGAATTGCTGGCAATATTGAGTCAGCTAGGAATACGATTGCTAATGCCAAACACCCCTCAAAATCGTTGGGGATGATCCCCTATGAGCTGATAGTACCTTTGGGGACTATCGCAAATAAATTTAAATCCCTATCTAAAGAATTGGAAGTTGTGCCTGATGCAATTCATTTGGGTGAACAAATGCCCCAGCGACCGGGCACAGGTGGGTTGGGCATCCCAAACCCGTTTCCAACCAATTGGGACCGCCCCTATGTGGGATGGACTTGGGGAATTCACGTTGCATGTCGGGCCAAATGACATCTTACCAACTGACAGAAACAAAGTCAAGCCTTGGTCCAGGAATTTGTGGATGAACCAATAGCGACTAAGCCTGCCACTGAATCCTTCAATGTCAGTTCTAGTTAGAATTACTTCCCCCCTCCCCTGAAAACTTGCCAGTTTAGGTCAAATTTGAGGGCCCCAATCCCTGATTGGACCTACTACTAATTGAACACTATTTACTCAGTTGCATTGCACTGAGGGAATTACTGGTCAATTATCTTTACTTTCTTTTTCAATAAAATTCCCGACAGTAACCAATTTTTTATTTTCACTTCAATTTTTTTGCCAAAATCCCAATGGCACTAACTTGGTGGACCGTTGACCCCTACACTAGATGGGCTTTACTAGTTTTGATAATTACAATCAAGCTCACCATAGTCAACTGTATTTAACAGGCTAGAAGCTTTTGGAAAGTTAACCCCATTAATGAAGCTATCCGCTATTAAGATATCAGAATTCTGTGGCCCCTTATATCTCACTTTCAAGCAAGGATCCTCCCCTTGTCTCTACTTTAGTGGAGAACCCTTCCACAAGTAATCCTGAAATAGTAAACCCAGTAGTCCACACCTTGCAGCAATACCTGCAGGATTTGGGTTTGTTTCTGTTTAGTACATTACTGGTTTTCTTTTCACACTCATCCTACATTAATGAGTCGTTGTTACCAAATTTTCAGCTTCATACAACGTCGTATGGGTGGCAATGCCACTGGCATTCTGGAATGCCTTTTAAGTGCTCAAGCATCATGACTGGCAGGCCGGTATAAACTTCTTCTGCAATTTTACTGACAGCCAGAAATTGGAGATATATTTTGTGTAATTGATCAATGGGCCCCCTTTAGTGAGCACCACTGTTGTAAATTTGGTGGTATCTTAGATATATGCTGAAGAATTTGCGCAGGGTTCAGCCCACTAAGCAATAGGACCAACGTTATGACAATCATCGTCCTCAAAACAAGGTAATAATTTTTTAATCTAAATGGAGCTATTGCTCCAATGACACTCTTTTATTCACTTAATAAAATACAGCAGATCCTCACTGTTACGCGCACTTTAAGCTACTATCAACATTTTTTCTCCAATCTACTTGTCGCACTGATATTTCAGAAACTTTGGTTGATACTGACCACTTTGCTTAGCAATTAATTCCTTCATATCTCATTGATTCAGGCAAAGGTTACTATATATTAAATTCACGGTTGCCTAATTCAAGGAGATTCTCCAATTATTTGTCTTGAATCAACATCTCCTAATTGCCTCATTTTGAAGCGATCCAATACCATCCAATCTAACCCAAAATCGCCTCATCATAAGACGCTCATTAATCGTAACTCATACTTAGAATTGGCGGATTTAATCCATTTCTCCGTAAAGACTTAGGGCGTATAATTCAGTCATATCAAATCACTACGCCTTATTTTGTTACATAGTTAATATATTTGCTTACCCAAAATTTTCTATTTGCCCAATTTATTAATAAAGGTATTATCTTAATTCAAAGGGTTCCAACGCAAATCAGCCAGGGCTTTTTGTACAATTTTATTGTATATTCATCCCAAACTCTCTTCTCACAATATTGGACTTGCAATTGTCTGACATTACCCCCTATAAGAGTGTTAGGGAGGAATAAGAGCTTATGGCATAAGAACCGGCCATGGACCTGGTTGATGGTAACTCCAGAAGCAAGAGATTTAATGGAGTATCATTCCCTCACTTCTAAATAACCACAAAAGCACCCTCCCAAATAGACCAAGTTTCTCTCTTCTAGGGTTGATACAAATTGTGGTAATATAGTATCAAGTCTGATACTTAGTAGGAAGGTAGAGGGGCACAGCTCTTTTTTCCTGTAACAATTAAATTAGTTACTAGAATTCAATTTGGAAGAAATTTTTGATAATCACACAGGAGAGATGGGCATATTCAACAAACACCAATTAAACTGGGCGAAAGCCATAACAGGTAATGGACAAAACGGTGTGCCAAAGGGCTAGAAACACTCTGGAGGGGGCCGGGAAACATGGCTGCCAAAAAATCCCAAACTGAGGCACCGCCCGGGTTTGTAGAGTTCACCATGAAAAATAACCAATACATGGAAATACAACACAGCCAACCCCTATCAAAGGTAGAGCATGGGCTCCAACTCTACCTAGGGGTCAAGTCTCCAACTCTGTGGAAGAAAGTGTGCGAGGCACAGGCCTCCCTCTTCCCCTACACAGTGTACATTAACATTGAAATAGTCCCATGCGGTTGGTTAAATTTGGTCTTTGAGACCAAAGAAGACTCAGACTCCGCCACAAAAGTATGCATGAAACTGCCTTCCTAATGGCAAATGAATTGTGTGCAACGTGTTCACCAGATAAAAAAACTGAACACTATGTTTATCTCCTTTGACTCAATCCCCACCACCCTCCCCTGCAAGCAAAATGAGGAGGAGCTCCAAGCTGGACTTAACCACTAGTGAGAAATTAAACAACTTGAATTACAACGGTTTCACCTGATGCCAAACCTGTGCACAGGAAAG
The DNA here is from genome assembly GCA_022478985.1 of Massospora cicadina. Taxonomy (NCBI): domain Eukaryota; kingdom Fungi; phylum Entomophthoromycota; class Entomophthoromycetes; order Entomophthorales; family Entomophthoraceae; genus Massospora; species Massospora cicadina. The sequence continues at coordinate 23,071 of JAKSZP010005752.1, read as the reverse complement.
ACAATTGCTGTGATCCACCCGTTCCCCAAGGTGGCCACAGACCTCACAAGAATCCCTCATACAGCGGAGTTTCACCTCCCAGATGGGAAGGTGTCAGAGCCATTCCGCGTCACACTAGAACATGCACTGACTATCTGCAACCACTGCAACACATTGCACAAGAAACATACATGTTCTGTGAAGGAACGCATCATGGCCCCAGACTTCTGCAAGGACACCATGGACAAAGATGACGCAGAATATAATAAAATTACTGACGCCAACCACGCCTTCCTCTGTGGAGAGGATGGGCACTACCTCCTCATAGACCCAGTAACAACGGAAGCATGCAAAATGCTGCAGAAGGCCCACAAGCAGGAAGTGGCCAAGGCTGCATCACTTGTGGCCTCCACCATCGAATCTGGAAAAACTCAGGAGGATGTAGAGTAAATCAACTGAGCCAATAAATCAGAACAGACTGCCCAAGCTGAGGAGGACATGGGGGAAATTATCTGAGTCACCCAAACAGAGCAGTACACCCAAAATGAAATTTTTTAACAATGCGACTGAATTACTGAATAGTATCAATCAAGCAAACTTAGCAGATCAATTTGGCTCCACTATGGGCGAAAAAGCATAACCCAAATCTCCAAATTTCACCTAAAACCACAGAAACAAATCAGCACACCGCACCAGCCTACCATGAGTCATGGGCGGGAAAATCTGCCACAAATTCTAAAAACTGCAATATCTGTGAGAAATTAACACAGAGTATGGATTTGGACGATGTCACAGAATATACTGGCCCAGTAACACGAAGCAGGGCTAGCAAAAAGGACGTTGGGTTGGGCTGGGAGGCCCTCCCAACTGCTCCTGAGGCGCCGCGGGCACCTCAGTGACAATAGGGATGCTAAACATCGTGGGTGCTAGGGCTCATGCATCCCAAGCCAAAAAGCTGGACTTCCTGCAAAAAACCCCTGTATATATCTTGACCATCCAAGAAACCCACTGTCTACAGTGGGAAGAGGGATCCTGGTCAGCCAGGGTCTCACCATCCCTATTGGTATGGATGTCACACTGTGAGGTGGTCATCCAAAATAACAAAAAGCTAAAAATCATGAACTCCTCGTCATATCTGCACAGTCATGTCCTGGTAGCAAAGATTGCAAACCAAGAGGACACAATTTTAATAGAATACATCTACATACTGCGCACTGCAGCTGAGAGGAAACAATTTCTTTAAAACCATAATAACACTCACTCTCCCATCAGATACCATTACTGGGTGACTTCAACTGCTGGGATAACCCCAACACAAACCAATGGCCTAATCTAAGGGGATACCCACTGGGGCACATCGAATTCCATGCAATGAAGGCATTCCTAGGCCTACATGATACCCCCCATGTCACCACTCCTTCATAACATGACCCGCCCCAACATACGTGAGGGAACGCTCACCTCAATGAGCTGCATTGACTTCATCCCTACACCAAAAACCCACCATTTGAACATCTCCAACTATGCAACAAAAGATCAATTTATCTACACTAGCTCATTTCAGTGCATCTCTCGCCAACCTGAACTCCAACACAGGCGTCAACCTAGAGGAAACTACACCCAGAAAACATAAAATTGCCTGAATTATCTGATTGGGTCAAACATGAGGCCATGAACCCAGAATTTATAACCCTATTCATATCGGATCCCATCAAAACCTGGGCTAATTTCAAAACTGAACTAATAAATTAAACTTGTCACATCGCCTCATATAAGTACACCGCCACACAGCCACAATCAGGCGTACTTTGGCAGAACTGGACCACCTCAAGCTCAACACCCAAAAGTCAAGCTACATCCCCAACTGGGAGCTCAAATGGGCGGAAGTATCTGCCCGTCTAAACGCCCTCATTTTTGAACACAGCACAGAATCAAAGTATCAAGAAAAGGTAAGTCTATAAAAGAAGGAAAAAACTTCTTAACGTACTTCTTCCGCCAATTCCACTCCCGTGGCAACCAGCCCATGTGCACACAGGTCCGCAAAGTTGATGGCACCATGGCAACTGACCCAACGGAGGTCAAAATGGAAGTACACCACTACTACACTAAACTATATTGTGAAACCCCAACGGGCCTCCAAAAATTTAAGATTTTATACACACTGCCAGAATACAAATCACACCGCTGGACTACAACCTCCTAAACATAATAACACAGGTGGAGCTCTGGGACACATTCCGCAGTGCATCACATAGGAAATGCCCAGGGCCTGATGGGTTACCTTATGAATTTTACAAAAAATACTTCAAGCAAATCGCCCCCTCCTCTTAGCATCAATGAACCAGTGCCTGCTGGAGACACGCCTCCAGCCTGATGGCTGAGACTCCTATGTCATAACCCTGTTCAAAAAGGGTGACAAACTGGACCTGGCCAACTGGCTCCCAATTGCACTCTCTAACTCTGATGCAAAACTACTCACAAAAATTTTAGCAACCAGATTAGGCACAATAGCCTCCAATATTCTGTCACCCAATCAGTTTGAGTTCATACCGGGGCGTTCAATCTGGACCAATATTCACTCCGTCGCCAACATATATCAGTCCAAAGCAACAGGAGCCCTGGTATTCCTAGACCAGGAGAAGGCATATGACCACGTTAGCTGGCCGTACCTGAAGGAATGCCTAAGCGCCTTCAAACTTCCTCCCAAATTCATAAACTGGGTGATGCTCCTTACAGAATCAGCATATATGGCTGTATGCAACTCTGGCTTTCTAACCAACAAGATCACACCATGCAGAGGGATCAAACAAGGGGACCCCCTCAGCCCGCTGCTGTACAGCTTCAGCTTTGATCCACTCCTTTGTGTCGCTGACTCACGCCTCATGGGCATAACCGCACAAGGCCAGTCACCAGTCAAGATACTAGCCTTTGCAGATGACTTCATAACTGGTATAGCTAACATTATTGATGCTCGCTAACTGGAACGCACACTAGAGAAATATTCCATTGTGAGCAAAGCATAGCACAACAAAAGAAAAATGGAAATAATCCTCTTAGGCAAGTACACTAACAACTGGGCTATAACACCCAAACCTCACAGCCCCTATAAAGGAACAACCCTCTCATCCTTCCCTTCGCATCACCTCCTTCAACCAACCCTGTCCGCCACCTTGGGGTATAGCTGGAGACAGGGGGGTACGCCAATGAGACAATGGAGAACAACCTACTACAGAAGATGTCCAACTGCGTCGCCTCCCTTAACAGAAGAACCCCAGGTCTAACATGGCGAGTATAGATTGCCAACTCACTCATCCTCCTGATGTTGTGGTTCCCCGCACATGCAATATCCTTCTCACCTACTTTTATGTCCTCAATCCGCGCACTTATTCAGGGATGACTGTGGTCTGGGACTTGGATACCTGTACTGGTGGAAACACTCTTTGTCCCATGCTCCAGTGGAGGCATGGGTCCAATAGACTTTGAGGTCCACGCCAACCATATACTGGGCACCTAGATAGTGGAAGTCCTAGCTCCAGACTTCTACAACAACACTGGTCCAGATTGCGAGGGCCAACTTTGAACAGGCGCTCAAACTATCCAACCCACACAACCCGTCCAGCCTGCTCACATACCTTTCAATCCATCTGTTGGAAATTTCCCATATTCCCACCCTGCTAGATTACCAGGAATCGCTAGGGGATAATTCCCTAACACGAAGTGAATTAAAACAGTTGGCCTGGATTTGAAGCAACTATGTTTGGGGGATTTTGGGATATTCGCCTGGTTGTATCCATTAGGGATCAATCTGGACAAATACTTAGGATCTTGTCAGGTGGAGTTACCATTGAAATAGGGGCATCTAATAGTGATTAACTATCAGGTGTACTGATTGGGATTGGTCGGGTTTCATCACCAACTGATTGGGAATAAATAGCAAGTTTCAAAATGATTAATGCCGCCTGCAACTAGCGAATTGATCAGTTGGTGCATGACCTGCCTTAATGTGTAATAAGTCACATTACCTAAGCAGGTCGCTAGCCAAATATGGTTGGTTCGCTTGGATTTAGAGGAAAACGTTAGGGACACGTTTTCTGACTCTTTCTGTTTAGGTCTCTAGGATGTCCAATGACGGAATCCTAGCCAGTATGGGGAAGACCATCACTGCCGAGACAAGGATGGGTGATTCAATGGCAATGGCTTCTGTTTCAACAAAGAGTTGTCAACTGAGGGTTAGATGACCAAATCCCCGCTATAAATTCCCTAGAATTCACTCCTAAATAAAAACAGATAAGACACCGGTATTTGATCAATATAGTTTTCATCCAGTATATAGTTTAAGTAGTAAACTATTATCAGCTTTCCATTGTGCTATTCTTCTCAAGGATATTATTGCTGTGTGCGATAATTGGGAGACTCTTAGGGAAAAGAGTAAAGATCTGAGCGGGGATCTAGAGAAGAAGGAGAAACAATCAGGGATTGCTGCTGACTGTGTGTTGAACTGAAGAGACTGTCACCAGGGATTCTCAGAGAAGATCAGGGTTGGAAAAAATGAGGGAATGAATCCCTAGATCATGACATATCAAGTATTTTAATTAGGAATACTGGCCGAGCGTTGGGCTGAGATATAAGAATTCACACTCAACTACAGATAATAGTCATCATACTATTATCAATCGATAATCTAATATACTATACAATGCAGATGAAGTGCACAAGAAACCGAACCTGTACAGTAAAAAGATTACTGATGTTGTTTGCTAATAATAACCCTTAAGTAATTTTTTTACACCACCCCAATTCAGCGGGCCCTCATGGAACCCCTCCACACTTCAAATCCTCCTCCACATCATTTGGCACATGGGGTGATCTTTTACACTCACAGTCATGATCCAGGGAAGTGGAAGGCCCAGAGCTCACTTAACGCTAAGGAAACCAGAGGACCACCCCCAGGGGGACATACACGACGTGGCCCCAGTCATTGTAAGAATTGACTACATGGATGCTTTAGACATCCCATACAATCTCACAACACAGAAGACAATATGAGGCTAACACATTATCTGCTCCTCCAGTCAAGGGTAAGAGCTAACACATGGCGTTGCCTCAGAAGAACCTACAGAACAGCAGATCGCTCCAACTCTCTTCATGCAGAGTGCATAGTGTGTGAAGGGGGTGGCATCCTACACCACCGCCTTGAAGCATGCCCCCATCTAGAGTCATATGGTGGGAAGTTGCGCGCCTGCTAAGGAAAATAAATAACCAGGAATTATCAATCTTCAGGAACCTCCTCACAACCCAACTCAAATCCTCAATACCACCTACCCTCCGCTCCCTGATAGTTAACATTGCAATGTGGACAATCCACACCATAGCACTGGATGATTTCAAGGGAACCGTACCCACCATCCGTGAGTCAATCAGTAGATTCCACCTACACCTACTGAAACAATTCCAAGCCTGGCTATACAGATAAATGAAGCAGACGCAACAAAGGCTTGTTGAGTCATTGTTCCCAGTCTGGTTTCTGCACATGGACCACTTCCTCCACACCTGCTCCATAAAAGGGGAAACCCCCTCAGAGTAGCGCACTCAACCCTCACGCCCCCATACCTGGTGGCACTGGCTGGCAACAGGGGTAGCTCATCTACTCTGGGGGTGCCTAATTTAGTTACACTTCGCCTCCCCCTATCCCATTATGTATTTCGGTATTGCCCATCCCCTGGTCAGCTTACCTCGGTTAAATAAAAGAGGGCACAGCTCCCATTTGTGGCTTGACCTTCTTTAGTGACAGTTTAGCCAAGTTAGTCATAGCCTCTGCTTGTATTTGGATGATGTGCTGGGCCAACTTTTTCATGGCTTGCTCAGGGTCAGTCCTGTCCAAGAAGATATCTTTGGCTAATAGAGCTGGCACCCCAGGTTCTTGCCCATATAACACATGGAAAGGGGACATCTTAAGGATATGATGGTAGCTAAACTGGTAGGCCATGAGGGCACTAGGTAAATAGAGATCCCAGTGGAGAGGGTTGGAGTTAGCCGTTTTCCAAAGTACAGAGACCAGGGTTCCATTAACTCTTTCTACAACCCATTTGTAGATGGGTTATAGTGGGCCAAGAAGAGTTGTTTTGTTCCTAAGAAGGTGGTGAGGAGTTTTACTACTTGGGAGGTGAAGTATTCCCCATTTTCACAAAGGAGAACCTGGGTGCATCCATGCCGTGTTAAGATATATGGTGTAAGAAGGTGGCGGTGGCTTTTGCAGTATGAGCGGGGAGAGCAACAACTTCAACCCATTTGGTGAAATGATCAATTTCAACCAAAGTATAACGATTGCGCACAGTAGTCTGAGGGAGAGAACCTACCACGTCTAAGCTTATGGTGTGGAAGGGTTGTTGGGGCGTCATAGGTTGGTAATAATAATGGGTCTTGAAGCTGGATTGTTTTTTACAGGTCAGGCAGGCATCCAAGACTTCAGTTATGGTTTCCATGATGCCCTCCCAGTAGCACCTCTCTTTTACCCACTCGTAGGTTTTAAATACTCCGCCATGCCCCATATTAGTGTGAGACTCCAAGATGACAGGTACTCGATCTGACGGCCAGAGATAGGGCAAACAATTTATTCCTACTTTCTTATATAACTTCCCACTTTCCACCTTTGTGTTGCGAGAGTGCCATGCTACCATCTTTTGTACTGGTTCATCTTCATCAGCCCATGCGTCAGGAGTCATTATGAGATTGTGCAACCTTTATGCTTTGCTATTGTCAAGGTGAAGGACAGGAAGGCGTGTCAGCCTGTCAACGTTCATATGGCGCGTCCCAGCTCAATACTTAATAATCATATCTTAGTGCTGGAGTTTAAGAGCCCAGCGAGCCAGCCGCCAAATTGGATCTTTCATATTTTGTAACTAATTTTAGGAGGCGTGGTCAGTAGCACTTTAAATGAAGTCCTATATAGAAAAGAGCGTTAGTCTTTGACAGCGATCAGGACAGCCAAGCACTACTTCTCAGTGACGCTGTAGTTGTGTTCAGCTTTTGTAAGCATTTTTCCAAAGTAAGACATGGGATGATTGGCCCCATGCTCATCCAATTGAGCCAATATAACTCCAACAGCGTAGTCAGAGGCATCCGTGAACAACATGAAGGGCTTGCTGTAGTCAGGGTAGAGGAGTATTGGCCTTTTTTGCAATAATTTCTTCAGAGTCTCATAAGCGGCATTTTGTCCAGCACCCCAATGGAAGGGAGTGTTCTTATCCAGGAGGCGAATAGGGGGCTAACTGAGTTGGCCAAATTTTGGGATAAATTGAGGATAGTACCCCATCATGTCCAATAATACCTGGATGTTGTAGAGGGTTTTGAGCACAGGCATATTAGATATTGCTTTGACTTTATCTTCTAGTGGTTGTATTCTAATTTGTGAGATGGCATGCCCAAAAAATCCAGCTTCTTCTGGAATAACGTGCATCTGGAGGGCTTTAGTTTGATATCAGATGTCCACAAGTATTGGAACAGTTCCTTTAGATGCGTGAGATGCTCATTGAAAGTCTTGGAGAAGACAGTGATGCCATCAAGATAACAAATACATAATTCAGTTTGAGAACATGGAGAATATGATCCATTACACATTGGAAATTGGCGGGCGCGTTACACAACCCTTGTGGTAGTCAGGTAGGTTGGAGGAGACTCTCAGTGCAAATAAGAGCACATTTCTCCTGGTCTTGTGGAGAAAGGTACATTTGCCAATAATTCGCTAGCAAAGTCCATGGCAGAGAAAGATTTAGAACCAGAGAGTTGGGCAAGAGCATCATCAATATGGAGATAGGATAATTATCCTTTTTTAGGTTGTTTAATTTGCAGTAGTCCATCACTACCCAATGGCCTCTATTTTTCTCCTTTATCAATAGGAGCAGGGATGACCAAGGGCTTTGGGAAGGCACTAGCAGCCCAGCATCCAGCAGCTGTTTGTGTCATGTTCGCATTTCCTGATTAAAGGCACCAACATCAAGGACAAGGCTGGTTGTCTGAAGGTATAGAAGGATAACCTTCAGGCCCTTCCTGAACTCAAGAACACGTTGGACCAACGCTGGGTACAGGCAAGGTATGCCCAGGTTGGTACAAGTGAGGTCCAAAATGCCCAGCCCCTTGTTTCGTCTCTTGCATTAAAACGGATGAGCTATATGTTGAAAAACGACAGCAAAATTTAATTAATCAGTAAATGGGTTTTGAGACCCATTCAACTTACAAAATTTCCAACTCAGGTCATCCTGAATTCAATCAATTACTCGAGTTTGGAATATTTCAAAGTATACCACACTGTGGACCATCTAGTACTAAAAAAAGTATACCACACTGTCAGATGGAAGTGTGCGCCTATTGGTGCACCTTGACTTAGCATCACTTTCTCTGACAGATGACTTCACTGAGTTTGTTTAATGATGATACTACAATACCAACCTTCCTTGTTGGTTTTCACTTCTGATAATAAACACCCCGTTCATTTTACAGTTTGTTTTATGTTGACTTGGGAATACCTGTGCGTGGACCTCTTCAAGGAGGTCTTTCATCACGTTAGCCAAATTTTTAGTTTTAGGTTACTGCAGCATCAGGCACACCATAGGCCTGCCCAGTTTCCCTCCAAACTAGGGCCTCCGTGCACACTAGGACCATTCAAAGCTTGGTTCTGAAAGGAACTTCAGGCAACAGCCAAATTTTGCTCTTAGTTCAAACCCTCTTTTTGTGTACCGTGCTAAATACCCTTGCTCTATGTTGCTGTAGCTCCAGCCCCCTCTGCTGGGCTACCTTTATGTTCACACTGACGACGATTTTCCTTGCATTGGTCCCATGCACAAAAAACCACCACGCAGGGACCTGGAGAGTTATAGATACTCTCCTGACATTTGACAACCAACTACTTATCTTCACATGCAAAAACTTTTTTTGTGTGGGACTTTTGCAAAGTGAAAACGGTGTGCGCTGGCTGGTGACCATGGCCGCAGAGGGGCTCACCACCGTTTTTTCATTTTGTCAAGGGTTGGAGCTCTCCGGCGTTATTTTTGCCACCTCTGACTGAAAAGTACTCACCCTTCTTGACCGTACCTGATGGATATGGATGCTTCACGATCTAGGAGTCATGATTCACCAACTTTCCACCAAATTTCATGAAAATTAATACCAAAAAATCATTTTTTTTCTTTGACAACACATTTGGATGGTGCAGGCGAGATCATTGATGAAGGTCCTGATGGTGTTGGCCTTGGATAACGTCATATAACCTGTCGTGGAAAGGGGTATAGGGTTGTTCATGGCCCAAAACGCGTTTTATAACGATATTTACATATATACTACCAAGCCATATATCTTCCCTTATGGCTCAGATATGGACCCCATTTCAGTGTATCAAATAACCCCAGAAAAACCCACGCCTGAACACAACAATGATCCGTGACATTCATGAGGTGGATAAGGTGTTACAATTACAATACAAAAACGTTTATGAAGTTGCTGAAGATATGGTGGGATATGTGCCCTCAGTAGTAAAAGTGGCCAAATATCCCTCTCCATTATTTTAAAGTAGAAACGTACCCTGGGGGATTTTAGACCTTGAATAAGAGTTTGGTGGTGAATTTTTGGCGTTTTTTGCTCTAAATAAAGATCATTTGGGATATTTTTTATTGACTGCTACCCTTTCATCTCCTTTAGTAAAAATCATCACGACTATTTTGGTGGATACAGGAGCCTCTGAGAATTTTATTGACCAAGACCCAGCTGGCTATATTGAGCTGAGTTACTTGCCAGGAGATATGGTTAGAGGAGGGGCTTCCCAAGGTATTCCCACGCTGAAAATTATGGGGTTAGTGAATTATCAAGTTGGCAAATATCAATTGTCTGAACGCTTTCAAGCTATCAAAAACCTCTTGTACCCCATCATTTTGGGTGTAGAGTGATGGCGAAAGTTTGACATCAGAACCAACTTGAAAGACAATACCTTGTCCTTAACTTTGAAGAATGTTCATAAGTTAGTTGTCCCTTTGGCTGAAGCAAACTTTCAGGGAAATTGCCACATTGGCCCAATATCCACGCATTCAGTCTTGCTCCGTTATTAAAGCCCACGTTGGAGATTCCCTTACTTTCCTGTTTTGAGGGGTTGAAATTTTTCATTTGATGCAGCTTCAGCCAATGTACTACCAGTCCACTCAGAGTTTGATTGCGAGTTCAAGCTCACCATTTATCTGGTGAGTATATCTTTCCCAATTTACCCTTTAACTGTTTGTGAGGAATCAGCCTTATATTTGTGAGTTAAGGAGCAGTTAGCCAAAGGCGCGATTTTTCAGTGAACCTACCTAATATGCTCCCCACTTCTCTTTGTGGAGAAAGCTGATGATACCTTACGCCCATGCGGAGATTATGGGAATCTCAACGACGTCACAGTACCAGACTTGCATCCATCCCACTGCATTCACAGATTTCACGCTATGTGGAGAAGGCGAGAATCTTCATTAATCTGTATTGTTTAAATGCGTTTAATCAGATCCATATCAAGAAGGGCCAGGAGTGTTTAACCGCATTCTGTACCAGAAAAGGATTTTTTTCAATTTTGGGGTATGCCCTTTGGGCTATAAAATGCCCCTGCTATCTTTCAAAGCCATATTGATGTGGATTTGGGGACCTGCTGGGGGTATTCACGGTAGCCTACATGGATGATATTCTGGTATTTTCCCCTGACAATGAGTCCCATGCAGTACACCTTCAGCATGTGGTGGAGCGTTTGAGTGCTTCTGACCTTACATTATAAAGAAATGTGAATTCTTCAAGTCCCAGGTCACCTTCCTGGGCAACGTCGTGTTTGACCAAGGGCACATGATAATTCCAGACAAGGAGAAGGTGATTTGTGATTGGCCCACTCCAACTTTGGTTAAGGAATTGAGGAGTTTTTTGGGGACGTGTATTCTCCTTAAGAAAGTCACACCAAACGTTTCTGAAGAGGTGGCACCCTTGTATAAAGCAAGTGTGGCAAAGGTGCTCCAGTAGTCCCCAACTTTGCAGGATGCCTTCCAAGCGGTAAAGTGTAATCTTCTGTTCACGTCAATCCTTCACCATGTCAACCCCAATAAATAGTTCATTGTTTCTTCTGATGCCTCCAACTTTGCAATAGCAGCAGCCCTATTACAAGTAGGCAAAGATTGATTAGAGCATACAGTGGGATTTTCCAGTAAGATGTCTCTGCCAGAGTTAAATTACGCCACTTATGACAAGGAGTTACTAGCAGTGGTGGAAGCGTTGACTTATTGGCATTACCACTTGCATGGCTCCTCCCAACCTTTCTGTGTACGTACAGATCACCGTGCCTTGCTGTACTACCGCGCCCCTCATGTCCTAAACCCATGGCAGACCCTCTGTCATGAGACCCTAGCCTAATTTGCGTTTTACTATGAGTTTACTAAGGGCAAGGAGAATGTTTTGGGAGATGCTTTGAGCTTCAACCCTGCACTAGCTCCCAATCCTAAGGAGGTAGAAGCGCATAATACCCATTTGATGATCCTCCAGTTAAGATTGTGCCTCAACTTCCCTCTCCCTCAGCTCACGGGCCAGTGCTTTCTCCTCTGGAGAATTTGGAGGAATATGGTATGTTCGTAAAGGTAGCCCTTTCATATCCTTTGTCATCCAAATATACTATGGTCCTTGTTAAGAGCACATTAAATCAGGAGAATATTACCAGGGGTTATCACGTGAAAAATGAGATGATGTTTCAGGGGCGCTTATGGGTTCCCACCGAATCATTTCTCCTGGAAATCATGTGGGACCATCATGATGGAATCACCGATGGTCATCCTGGGAAGGCAAAGACTCTAGAGCTAATTCACCGCACTTGCAATTGAAAAGGGTTAGCCGCACAGATGGGCAGGTATTGTAAAGAGTTCAAGGTCTGCAACCAAATGAAACCAAATTGCCAGTCATTAGTGGAGCTGTTGGTACCAGTTCAAAAGGCTGATGGGCCTTGGACTTCTCTATCAGTTGATTTATTGTGGAATCGCCGGTATCTGATGGCTACAATGCCACCATGGTGGTGGATCATTTTACAAAGTTCGCCCACTTTATTCCCTGCAGAACCACAGTCATCACGGCTGAGATGGCTAGGCTCTTTGTCACTCATTTGTTTGCTTTTACAGGGTCCCCCAAGAAATAATTAGCATCGTGGACCCCAGTTTACCCCTGTCTTTTGGGAAGGGTTGCGTAATACTCTTCAGATTTGCCCCTGACGTTCAACTGCCTATCACCCCTAATCAGATGGTCAGACTGAACGAGTGAACCAGTGTCTCAAACAGTTCTTGTGGTGTTACACGCCGCAGATCATTAAGATTGGTTTTCTCACCTTCCTATGGCCCAGTTTAGCTACAACAACACTTGCATTCTTCAATTGGTCGTTCCCCTTCTTCACCAACTATGACTTTAATCTAGCATTCAACATGGAGCTCAGTTGTGGATACACGGTGGAAGCGGTGGTGGACTTTGAAAAATGATCAAGAAAGTACACCAGGGGTTGAGAACGAATTTAGATGCGGCCATGCAGGCTTACAAGGAGAACGCTGATGGCAAGAGACAAGTTATACCAGCATACAAGGAAGGAGATCTCGTGATTCTGGATGCTAAAAACATCCCAATCAAGCAACCATGTAAAAAATTAGGACCTAGAGGATTGGGTCATACCAAGTCATCAGAAAGGTGGGCCACACCTCATACCAGTTGGATCTCCCCCCCTCATTTTAAATTTTCTCAGTATTCCATGAAAGCTTGCTCATGATGTTTGAGGGTCCCCCACAAGAGACTCCTGAGGCTTATCTCGTGGATGGGGCTCTGGAGTGGGAAATGGAGGAAATTGTAGCCTCTCATCAGGTAAGATGAAGACTCAAGTATATTATATCCTGGAAGGGATTTGACGCAGTGGAGAACAGTTGGGGTCCCAGCGCGTGACTGCGCCCATGTCCAAGATCTAATTGTAGCATTCCACAAGCGTTTCCCTGAGGCTGCAGGATATAAGTTCAAGCAAGCCGTTGCTACAATGAAGTTGGCCCCTGCATATAAAAACGTTTCCTTGTCAAATGCCCCTGGAGGGGGTGGAGCCCAAAAAGGAGGATAGGGTAATGTCATGTTTACATATTCTGATTAAAGGCACCAACATCAAGGACAAGGCTGGGCGGCAGGAGGTCCAAAGGGCTAAGTTGCAGGACCTTCCTGACTTAAAGCACACCTTGGATCAACGCTGGGTACAAGCCAGATATGCCCAGGTTGGTCCAGCTGAGTGCTTAACGTCCAGCCCTTGTTTCAGCTTTAGCGTTAAAATGAACGAGTTACCTCTTAAACGATGATGGCTCAATTCAATTAATTAGTGAATGAGGGTTCAAAACCCGTGCAGTTTACAAAATTTCCAACTCAGGTAGGCCTCAACATCAATCAACTACTTGAGTTCAAATATTAAAAGTATAGCACCCATTTGGATGGAAGTGTGCACTTATTAGTGCACCTCAGCTTGGTACCACTTAATCTAATAGATGGCTTCCCCAGTTCATCTTAAATATGTTTCTTTGACACCAACGTTTCTTGATGCTTATCTTCCTCCTTACAAAAAACCTTAGTCACTTCAAAGTTTCTACTTATGTTCACTTGGGCGTACCTGTGCGCAGACCTCTTTAAGGAGGTCTCACATCACGTTAGCCAATTCATTTGTTTTAAAATTTATTACAACATTAAGTACACCGTTGGAACGCCTAGGTTACCTCCAAACCAGGGCACCCATGCACTATAGACCTGTTCAAAGCTTTGTTATGAACGGGCCTCTGGGGCACAGCCAAGTTTTTCTGTTTACTCAATCACTATATATGAGTACAGTGCTAACAACCCTCACCCTTTGTCACTTTAGCTTAAGCTCCCTCTTCTGGGCTATCTTCATTATGACTGTCAGACATTTGCCCTCACAGCTGAAAAATAAGAATATTTTGGGTCAAATTCAGCCAAAAAGGGGAAATGTCAGTCATTTGAAATTTTGCGATGTTACTAAGAGTAATTTTTACAATGATGGAAATGATGATATCAAGGATATCGGCCAAAAGACCCTGGCCAATTCTTGGTGGAACCCCATTAATAGGGGTAACACCATTTTGAAACCTGCATGGGCAATAAATGTAAAATTGAATGGTTGGATTACTCTGACCACATGACAGACCTTGGCGCAACCATTGGAAGGTACTCCCCCAACCACAACCAAGTCCTTCAAAGCACCTATATGGGGATCCCCTTTTATAGTCTTGGTTGGGCTTCCCAAAGCTGAAAGAAATTTCTTAGATGGGGATTGGCTGAAGTTCATAAAAAGATTTTCTCGTGGATACATTTTGGCCAATTATAATTCCACTTTCATTGTTCTGCTAACATGAAGCAAGTATCCTTAGTTTTTACACTGTTCCTTCATATTTACTAATTGAAACTAGGCTAAGCTATTCCAAACATATCCTCAAATTCCCCTCGACCCTTGAAATACTTTAAATACTGAATAGTCAGATTTCAAGGGGCTCATTTTTTCTTTCGTCGCACTCTTAATAAATGTTTAAAAAAACCCTGTTTTACTAGAGCTTTATATTTAGATATAAAACCTAACTTTTGTGGAAACCAGCAGACGTAAAGCACAAGAGAGCAAGAATCAACTGGTTACCTACAAAATGGTGCTCACTACAGGAGATCCCTGTATAACCAGAATAGTTGCTCTTGAAAAGCAACTCGCCAGTACCTTATCCCATCTTGAAGAGCTGGAGCAGCGCTCTTTAAAACTCTCTCTAAAAGACAAATACATCCCTGGGGAAGGGAGTTTTGCTTCTTTTTATATGTATATGAATCTATTATGCATGACGCCACTGAGAAGCAGAAAATTCGACACATCTTTCCCTGCTTAAGCCACCTAGCACAAGAGATGATAGTTCCTTAACTGGACCCTTTTTATACTTGGGCAGAGGCAAAGGCGGCTCTTTTGGCTGAATTTGGATTAAATCAGAGTCTACAAATGGAAAATCAGGCCTTTATGCGCCTTAGCATGTATGAAGGTGAATCGCCCATTACTTTTGCTCAATTTTTTTACCTCTTTGCGCAAAGGTTATCCACCTCTAACATGCTCACCCTTAATGATGCTATTGTCGCCCTGTTATCTGAGTTAGCTTCTCAGCCCGCTCTATCTAGACATATCATCTCAGCGAAATGCTACTTTAAAAAAATCCATGACATCAAAGAGGCTTTTTTAGATGTGGCTGAATTTCATTTATGTGCCTCCACAAATGAAGCTGAGGTGATATCTTCAGTTTTAAACATTGAGGAGCATCCGCCTGTTGAATAGTTGGATGTGAGCTCACCTGTGTCTATCCTCCCTGTAAAACCTGTTTCTTCAGTATGACTTAAAAAGGATATCACTCCTTCTCATGAATCAGAGACCTGTAAGGTAGTAAAACAAAAACCCGCATAAGCTCACATAAGCCACTGTGCCTTCTCCTCCAGCTAAGATGGCAAGTGTGGCCCCTAAGGCTACCCAATCTTCTGTGGCCGTCTTCCATACCTCCATCATGGCCTTGCCCATTATTGAGAATACCCTCAGGGAGGAATCTGAGGGTGCTTACAATGACGTTGGTTATTACATGTTGGGAGCCCCACGGAAATAGAAGTGCCTGATAATTTGAACGCTGGAGGAGTAGACGAGACCACCATACCTGATGAAACGTACCTCAGCCAAATAATAGGGTGTGCAAAAGCTATTGACACTGCCAACGATGGTTACCAAGTCTTATCTGGCTTGATACGCCCTCTTCAGCAGGGTTATCCCATAAAATCTATCATGGATAAATACCCTGAGACTTCTAAAAAGCTAACCTTCATTTTCCGGCTCAAGGAGGTCTTAGTTTTGTCACCTAACTTTGGAGGTACTCTAATTAAGGTTGAAGTGGTCATTCAAAAGTTCCAGATACTGGTCATCCTGGAAACTGGCTCACCAGTCAACGTGATCTCCACTAAGCTTATCAAGAAGATAAAGCTAGCGCCTGACTCGGAGTACATTCAAGAATTTGGTACCACTGGCCCCAATAATACCCGTGCGTGGGGCATACTCTTAACTTCCCATTAAAATTTGGAAGCTTATTTTATCAGCCCCTGTTGTGGATTTGGACAACAATGCATATGATATACTCATCGGCACTCAATTTATTATTGAATATGAGAGTTTAATCAACATGAAGCAAGGTTTCCTCTTGTTGCTCAACTATGAAGTCCCTTTAATATTATCTGATAAAGAACCCAGCAAGCACAAATACTCTTGCCTGGTATATACCTCTTTCAGCTATAACCTTGTCTTACTCCACTTCTGGGAGTAAGACAAATAAATTGCCCAATTCAGAGGATGCTGGAGATGGTATCCCTATTTATGCTGATGATGAGGTCTTGATTAAGCCTGCCAAACAAAGAGTGGTTGACAATAAGATCACACTCCAAATCCCCCACGATTGCTTGTTGCATCTCATATGTATTGAGGGCGTTAGTCCCTTGGAGACTCATGTATTGTCTGGGATACTAGACTCAGCCCACCAGAGGTCTATTACCATTCTACTGGGAAACCTCACCGGAAAAGACATGATTATACAAAAACACCAGGAGATTAAAGAGGCTTCCTACTACCAGTGGAGGACATTGAACATATCCATTCCATTGGCTCTATGGCGGATTTGGGCTTACCCATGGACAACCTGGTGAGCACCTTGCCCAAGGTTCATATTTCAGATATGCTAACCCCAGAGGAGTTGGGGTAAATCCATACCTTGCTAGATGAATATAGCGACATATTTTCCAAATCAGATACTGACTATGGCCACATGAAGGGCTGGTGCCACTCCATTGATGTGGGTGATGCCTGCCCTATTAGGTTCAAACTTTATTGTAAGTCAAAGGTGGAGGAACAGCAAATGAGGATGGAGCTCCAGCATTTATTAGACGCGGGGTTACTAGTTCCTTCAAAAAGCCCTTGGTCTTCACCCCTCTTGATAATTAAAAAGAAAAACGGAGGTCATTGGATAGTCATGGAATACCGCAAGTTAAGTAACCTTACAAAGAAGAAACGCTATCCTTCCCTCACATTGATGACGCCCTGTCCCAACTCTCTGGCTCCAACTTCTTCTCAGCCATGGACTTGGCCAGTGGCTAATGGAAAATGGACCTTTCTTTTCAAGATCAGGAAGATTGCGCTCTTATTTGTAGAGAAGGTCTCTTCCAACCCACACAATTACCCCAAGTGTTGTGCAATGCACCTGTCTCTTTCCAGTGTGCGATAGATCACATATTGCAGGACCTCAAGTTAACTTGTGTCATCGTCTATCTTGATGACATCATGGTGTTCTCAAAAGCCTTCAATGAACATCTTGATTATTTGAAGGAGGTTTTTCATCGGTTATGTAAGTCTGCTATTAAGTTGAAGCCCTCAAATTGTACCTTTTTTTTTAGTACTAGATGGTCCCAACCCAAGGGGGGGCCTCAAATTGTACCTTCTTCCAAAGGAAATTGGATTTACTTGGCCACTCCATTTCCCAAGAAGTAATCAACCCATGCAAGTCAAGATCAAAGCCATCTCAAAAAAGCTGCCCCCTAAAAATCTACGGGATATTCAGGTATTTCTAGGGATGATGGGATATTACCATCAGTTCATCCCTAAGTTTGCACAACTCAGCGAGCCCCTTGTCCAGTATTAACCAAGAATACCCCTTTTTATTGGGGTGCTGAGCAAAAGGCCGCTTTTGAGATGATGAAGCAACTGCTACAATAACGTCCTATCCTACGGCACCCACATTATAATAAACCGTTTATCTTGTTTAATGACACTTCAGACTATGCCGTTGGGGCCATCTTATCTCGATTGGATGAAAAGGTGTTGATCATCTGGTATCATATTTTAGTAGGATGCTTCCAAAAGCAGAACGCAACTACAGCGTAACAGAAAAGGAGTGCCTTGCTGTTTTGTTAGCTGCAAAACACTATCTCCATTTCCTATATGGGACCACCTTCATTGTAGTTATGGACCACGCTCTTTTAAAGTGGTTACAGAATATGAAGGATCCTACTGGCCAGTTAGCTCGCTGGGCTCTCAAGCTCCATCATTATGATATGAAGATTGAACACTGTGCTGGGACTCATCACATGAATGTTGATGGGTTTACTTGACTGCCAGTCCTTTATTTGGATAGCAGTGAGGCGGAGAGGTTACATGACCTCTTAATGACCCCAGACAAATGGGAGGATGAGGATGAGCCTGTTCAGAAAATGTTAGCCTGGCACTCCCATAACACCAAAGCGGAAAATGGGAAGTTGTATAAGCAGGTGGGGACAAAATGGTTACCTTACCTTCGGCCCTTGGAACATGTACCTGCTATCCTAGAAGTTCATTCCACCCTAGGTCATGGAGGGGCAAAGAAAGATTATGAGTGGATTAAAGATTGGATTTATTGGGATGGTATGATGGAATCTATTGTTGATGTCTTGGAAGCCTGCCTTGTGTGTAAGAAGAAATCAGGTTTCAAGACTAGATACCAGTATCAACCAGATGCCCTAAACAACCATTTCACACCATCAGTTTGGATGTAGTAGGTCTCCTTCCTCAGTCTACTAGTGGAAACAGATTTATCTTAGTAGCTATTGACCACTTCACTAAGTGGGTGGAAGATGTGGCTCTTCCTGACCAAATGGCCAAGGCCACCGCCACCTTTTTACATCAACACATTTAACACGTCACAGCTGCCCCAAGTACTACTATGCAATAATGGTAAGAACTTCACCTCCAGAGTATTCAAAATCCTAGCCACACCTATGGGAGCACAACTTTTCTCAGCTCAGTATAAGCCCTCCACCAATAGGACTGTGGAAAGAGAAAATGGAACCTTGGTTTCCATTCTTCAAAAAATGGCCTCCTCTGATCCTCTTCACTGGGATCAATATCTACCCAGAGCTCTTATGGCTTACCAGATTAGCAATCACTGGATTTTAAAAAGGTCTCCATTCCATGTCTTGTATGGGTGGGAACCAGGCATACCTGCCCTCTTAGCTAAAGATATATTCACTTCTAGAGTTGAGGGACCTGATAAAGTCATGAAAAGATTGGCTCAGTGCATAATCCAACTCCAAGCTGAGGCTATGACCAATTTAGCAAAAAACAGTGACAAAAGAAGGGCAGGCTGCCAATGAGCTACAAACCACCTACCTACATTCCAAGTGTCTGACATGGTATTGTACTACCATAACTGTATCACTCCTGGAAGCGGTAAGCCTGAATCAATTTGGGAGGGTCCCCTCACCATCACTTACAAGAGAGGAAACGAGCACTCCATCAAATCTATAGCTACTGGTATTACCATTAATCATGTACATGGCCATTTCCTATGGCCCTACCCTCCTCGACATTCTTGAGGGGGGTGATGTTGGACATTTGCCCTCACTGCAGAAAAATAAGAATGTTTTGGGTTGAATTCAGCTGAAAAGGGGAAATGTCAGCCATTTGCAAATTTTCAATATTACTGAGAGTGATTTTAATAATAGGAAATGATGATATTGAGGATATCGGCCAGGAGACCCTGAACAATTCTCAGTGGAACCCCATTAATTGGGGTAACACCATTTTGAAACCTGCATGGGAAATAAATGTAAAATTGAATGGTTGGATTACTCCAACCACATGATGGACCTTGGGGCAACCATTGAAAGGTACTCCCCCAACCACAACCAAGTCCTTCAAAGCACCTATGTGGGGACCCCCTTTTTATAGGCTTGGTGGAGGTCCCCCAAGGTGAAAGAAATTTCTCAAATGGGGATTGCTGAAGCTCATAAAATCATTACCTCATGGGTACGTTTTGGCCAATCATAATTCCCCTTTCATCATTCTGCTAACATGAAGCAATTATCCCAAGTTATGATATGCTGTTCCTTCATATTTCCTAATTTTGACTAGGCTAAGCTAGTCCAAACACATCCTCAAATTCCCCTCAACCCATGAAATACGTTAAATGCTGAATGGTCAGATTTTGAGGAATGTCATTTTTCCTTTCATTGTGCACTTAATAAAAGTTTATAAAATGCGCAGCTTTATTAGAGCTTTAAATCTAAATTTATCTACAAACTTTTGTGAAAACCAGCTGGTGTAAAGCACCAGCGAGCAAGAATTGGCTGGACTTCTATACTAACACTGATGACTAGTTCCCTTGCATTGGTCCAGTGCTCCTTGAACCACCATGTTGGGAACTGGAGGGTTATTTTAAGTCCCAGGGAACATCCTCTGGGCATCAATTGGGCCATTTTCCCATTCCCGAGCAAGAAGGTACTGAAGGGAATGGCCATAACCCTCATTACTCAGGGCAATCTTGCTCACGTGGTAGATGAGCGCTGGGTAACAGCCCTTCCACTTTGGATCCTGCTTCTGGTACCCACACTCTCCTCAGCAGAACTGCTATGAGGAATCAGTGAAATCTGCGCCAAGAGCACTGAAATGAAATCAATTGCAACTAATTCAAGTGGCAATCAGCCTGATGCTCAGATTTCAAATGGTCAAAAAGGTATGAAGACTGATCTATCAGCTGGAATACCTGACAATTGTGACTTGGTTAACATGACAATTGGAAAAATATCCCCCCTCCCAAATCCATCAGGCATCACCCCTGATGGACAGGTAATAGCATTGGACACCATCGATGAGGTTTCAAAGCTTTCTGCTGGCAAATTGGGCATTGCGCCTGATGCAATGCCACTGACTGAATGAATGGCCCAGCAACCAATCATGGGTGGGTTGGGTGTTCTGAACCTGTTCCCAACTGAAATGGGCCCACCCCTATGTGGGGTGGCCTTGGGGGATTCCTGCCACTCATCGGGCCAAATGCTGTTGCACCAACTGTTGGAAACATAGCCAAGCCTTGATTCAGATGTTCGAGGTCAAACTGACAGTGACTCAGCCCACCACCAAATTTTTTGATGTTGATTCCCAGAAAACTAACCCACCCATTCCCAAATAATTCACCAGTTAGGTCAAACTTGTGGGACCTGATCCCAGCTTGTTTTCCCTCCAAATCAATGACTATTTAATCAGTCGCATTGCACTGAGAAAATTGTTGGTCAATTTTTCTTCTTTAAAATTTTCCATTAAAAACCTTCCCCAAAATTTAGTTTTTTTATGTTGAGAATTAAGCCACCTTCTCCGCCAACACTCTCATACCCCTCAGGGTTAATGGCCATGGTCATCTGGTATTTTATTTTATGCCTGTATGAAATTCTGGCTCACACGGCAGATATTGGTGGAACTCCTTTCTAGTTCTATATTCTCATATCAGCAGCAGTACCCTGGGCATTCTGGTTTGCCGTTCAGGTGCTCTGGCACTCTGGATGGCAGGCCAGTCTAGTTTTTACTTGTTGTTTACCTGACAGTTATAGACACTCTCCTGAAAGGATGAGAGGGTGGAGCTGTAGTGATGGATGCCTTAAGAGAGAGTGCAGGGTGTGATGAGAACTCAACCAGTTTCATAGGGCTGACTTGGGGATTGAGCCTGACCTTATCACCCCTGGTGCCCTCTTTCCAACCTCTAATAGTTGGGGGCAGACTAGTTTGGGACACCCCATGGGAACTGGCTTTGGAAATGTGGTTAGCACTGAAGGGGTCAGTATAACTTACTAGGTAGGCGTAGCATCATGGAGATCAGCAACCTTTAATGATACCCCTTTTATATCCTAAACCTTCCATAGGGAATGCTTCATTATGATAGTATAAGGCTAAGGAGGGGCAAGAGGCTAATCCAGCCAGAATGAAAGCAATCCCATCATCCAAAGGTAGCATATTGGTAAGCTGGAGAGGCTGGGATGCACTGTAAAGCTGGTCAATAAAGGTGGCAACTGATTCCCCCTCAAGTAGACTTAGGCAAATAGATGCCTGGTTTTTCCTATGCAAGCTCAGCATGGATCCAAATGCCTCAATGAGCGCATTTTTACCTCAGCCCAAATTCAAAAGGTGGTCATATAAGGTACCATCACCACTTGGGCATAGCGGCTGAGGCTGGGTAGGATATGCTTTAGTTTTTGGGGAACAGTTGCCCCAACCATAACAGCTTATAGACAAAGGGGAATGAAGTAATGGTACCCTCACCTGGGGTGAATTTGTCTTTGAAAGGGGGTTTGGAGATAATTGGGGCAGCTTTATGTGAGGCTTGGTAAATGTGCTATTCAAGTGTTTTAAGCCAAGATGGTGCTCTGGTTAGCTGCTGGGCTAAAGCATCTAGCTGGGGTTCAGAAGCTATGGGGAAGTTGTGAGGGTTATTCACCCCAACACCAGCCATCTTTAATAATGATCTGTGGTGTACTGCCCCCTGTAGTGAGCACCAGTTGTTGGTTTTTAGGCTGTTGTTATACTTGCTGGTGCTTTTTGTACCTAAATTTTAAAAAATATTTGCAGGAGAAGTTGGTTCTCTACCACAGTATATATATGTAGGGGGTTATCGACCACTTGTAATAAAATACTAATACTTTGATTTAAAATAAAGGTTGCTTTTATAAGATTTTATCAGTAATTGTCAAGGGGTCAAGGAGTGACCCCCTTGAGATATTGATGCTTAGTATTTATACTTATTGAAGCTTAAAGTGAGTCAGGGCACAAATTTCAGATTAGGCTTGGAATAGCTGAATTAGGGAATATTAGATTTCAGCCTATTGGGGCTCTTGAGACTCACCTCACTTTGATAAAACACCCAATGGAGGGTTGATAGCAGGTGGTATGAATCATGAGGCAATGATTTAATCTATTTTACCCAACTGTTGGGTGAGAAAATATTTGCATCTGATGAAACCCCCTCCAAAGCTATAAAAGGGGGTGGTTACAGGGTAGATTTTTAGACTGAGTTAGCAGGGGGATGGAGAGGACCCTCAGAACAACTCCCCCAATTTTGCCACAGGTTTGGCATAACCCTGCTCTAGCCATAGGGTAATTGGGGTGAGGATTGGGGGCAATAGTATTACCCTGATTTGTGGGTTTCTACCAATAATTGACCAGGGGTTTTTGTTGATGATA